>CM010615.1:26226955-26503918 GCA_003430845.1 Xanthoceras sorbifolium
GTATACAAGTGGACCAGGTGGAGCGGTCCAGAAAGAATGCATGAAAGCAAAAGGAACAAGCTGGCAGTGAGCACCGCGACCAGGGATCGCAATGAGCAGCTCGCGGTGAAAATGATGATTTTGGGCAATGAGCATCGCGACCAGACACCGCGATGGCTGATCACGATGAAGGCGGTAAAAATATTCCAGTGAGTACCTGCGATTAGGTGGCGCGACCACAGGTCGCGAGGAGCTGTCGCGATGACCAAAATTTTATAAAAAAAAATAGATGGCGGTGGGAAGCTTCACGAAGAAGCAAGAGAAAATAGAAATAGACAGAGATAGACCGGGAGAAAGAAAAAGAAGAATAGAAAGAAGAAGAGAGAAAAAGAAGAAGAGAGAGAAGGGAAGAAGAAGAAGAGAAGAGGAAGAAGAAAAAAGGAAGGAGAAATGAGAAGGAGAAGGAAAAGAGGAGGGGAAAAGAGAAAAGCAGAAGGAAAAAGAAAAAGAAAAGTTCGTAAAAACGGTATCCAGGTTGGTGTACACTCATTTCTAAAATCTTTACGAATTTAATATGTGTTTTGATTCGAATCTGAGATTTTTTGAATATTTTGGTAGATATATGTTCATACGTTTATTTATTTGAATATTTTGATTTAATCATATTTCGATTATCACGATTATGTTAAAATAAATTATTATAGAATATCATATGAAACAATCATATAATTTCTAAGAAGTCAAATACACTAATATTGTTTGAAAATTATATTTGTTGACTTTAATTTAGATTTGTAAATTACAGTTGTTGATTCTGAAATGAATACAATGAATTGATATGAAAATTGAAAAATTTTGTATTGTGAAACGGCCCTAGGATACTTGAACATAGAAAACGGATATAGGAGGTTGGTATACCAGCTGAGTTATTTCAGCAGTACTGCACCGATATTGATATTGATCTTGATATTATGTACCTCCCTAAGGATTCGTCCTGGGGTAGGGAGTTATGATATTGATATTATGTACCTCCCTAAGGATACCGAGTACCCGGTCCTAGGGTAGGGAGTTATACTTACCACCCTTGAATGGAATAGGCTCCAAGTGCCGGTCCTGGGGTTGAGAGTTATGTTCGACGGGCAGCCACCGAGTGGTTGATGTCGAACGGCCCATATTCCAGTCAAGAAAATTATGTTAAGTATATCAAAGGGTCAGGATTGAAATGAATTGAATAAAATGCTTATAAACGAATTTAGAAATTGATTTCGTATGATTTATTTCATTGATTGAGTGTAATAATGATATGTTTTTATATGATAGTATTATGATATCTTATTTTGAAATTTATTTTGTGATTTCGATAAATAAGTTTAGTATACACCTACTAAGCCATATGCTTAGCGCGTTGATTTTATCACGCGTAGGTAACAGAGATACCAGCGGAGAAAAAGACTAAAGAGGAGGTAGCTGCAGACAGAGGTTCAGAGTTACCATACTTTTGGGTAGTTATATTTGAACTTTGATTGTATATCATTCAATTAAGCATGCATATACAGAAGTTTGTAAATTTGTCATATATATATATATATATATATATAAGTTTTGTAAATATTTGTTTAATGGTTTATGTTTTTCAAAGTTTGTAAATATTAATAATGTATTGTTTTGTTTGAAAATATTTGGAAAGTTGCACTATAGGCAGAGTGCGCATATGATTGAGAAATGGCTTTTGAAGTGTTGATGTTATACTATTTATGTTTTTGTTGAAAACAGGATTTCTGGAAAGTCAGAAAAACAAAGGAAACTCTGACAAAATTTTTCAAATAGTTTTGATGGGCTCACTATAAAGGATTTTTAAAATGCAAGTTATTTGGTTTTTCAAAGATTTCAATTTATAAATAGAATTTAGAAAAGTTTGAAAATCAGGTAGCGCTCATTGGATCGATCCAGGCGGGTCGGGACAGGGGGTGTTACATTCTAGTGGTATCAGAGCGCGGTTTAGGCGTTTCTGGACCAAAAGAGTCATATTTTGTATATGCATGCATTGTACAAAGACACCTATAGGAGTATGTGACTATAATCTGCAGACCTCTCTTCTGTCTTATATAGGATAAAAAGAAATGGAAGGAAGTGGAGATAGACCTGAAAATCCCGCCAGTATAACTGGGGGAGCATCTAGAGAATCCGTAAGCCCAAGAGAGGCTAGACCAGAAGTTCAGGGTCAGCCGGCACTTATGCAACAAATGGCTGAATTCTTCCAGAACGTGGCTAGATTAGCGCCACGAAGGTCAGCAATTGAACGATTGGCCAAGTACAGACCGAATGATTTCCATGGTAGAAAAGATGAGGATGCATCTGCCGTAAAATACTGGTTTGAGCGGACAGACAGAATATTACAGCAGATGCATTGCATACCTGAAGAAAGTTTAGAGTGTGCAGTATCTTTATTGCAGGATGATGCCTACCAATGGTGGACCTCCATTATACAGACAGTACGGCCGGAAGAGAGAACGTGAGAGTTTTTCCAGAGGGAATTTCGAAGAAAATATGTCGGTCGTATTTATCTGGATAATATAAAGAGAGAATTTACCAACCTGAAGCCATTATAAATTTATAAAATAAAGTATTTAAACAAATAATGAAAACAATTGCAGTAGTAAAAAACAATAGCAAGATTGAGAGAATGAGAGAATTAGAGAAAGATTGAAAGAATTAGAGATGAGAGAAATATTGAGAGAATTTGTGTGAATGAATTGGAGAATTGATAGGGTTTATATAGTTTTTTGGATTGGGAAAAAATTAATATTTTTTTAAATTTAGGGGGTTAAATTGTAATTTTTAGGAGATCTTTTGGTAATTTTCTAAGTAAGGAGCCGTTTCTTTCTGACTGCTGCCAACTGCCAAACCTGGTAGCTGGCAGCAACTAGCAAATGGCCGTTAGCCAAAAAAAAAAGGGGGAACCGAACCTGGCGGTTCCGTCAACCGACAGTTCCTAACCGGCGGTTTCGATTTTTTTTTAAGGCCAATCGGAACCGGGACCGACTGTCCCGGTTCCAGTGATCGGCTCCAGTGATCGGTTCCGGAATCGGTTTTGAACCGGAACCTAAACCGCCGTTTCGGCTACAAATTACAAAAAAAAAATGATTTTTGGGAAAAGGAGCAGATCTGCTCCAACCGCAGATGGAGCAACACTCCATCAGCAATGGAGCTCGCTCTATCATGACGACGGAGCCGCTCCATCTACAGTGGAGTTGGTTCTAGTTTTATAATTTTTTTTTTAATGTAAAGAAAGAGATCTGGAAAAAATTTCCAGAATCTCTTCCATTTTAAAAAGTGTTTTTAATTTTTTAATTTTTTTTAATGTAAAGGAAGAGATCTGGAAAATATTTCCAAATCTATTCCATTTTTAAAATGTTTTTAATTTTTTTTAAATTATTAAAAAAATAATGTAGCGTGTCCTTATTAGTTAGGTGGTTATTTAAATTTTTTTAATAAAATTTCACACGTAAAGTACCAATTTACCCTTGAACCATTAAATCCACTGTTAAGTTAACGGTAGTCAACGTGGTCAAGGGTACTTAAGTATAATAAATGATAAACTGAAATTATACGTGTAATTATGAATACACTCTGAATACCTAAGCGCAGTTCACCTTTTAAAATAATATAAGAATCAAAATAAATTTAGTAATTTATTTTAGGGTTAATTGCAGTAATTCTCCCAAGTTTAGCAATTGAAGCAAAAATTCAAACAAATTCATAAAGGTGGCACAAACACCCTCCACTTTCATTAACACGGACACTAGATGGGTTGGAAGGGTATTTTGGTTTGAAAGTATAAAAATGCCCATGAATGATCATTGGATTGATGTGATCTGACAGGGCATGTTAATATTCATCATTTAAAATTAGAATAAATTACAATCAGTCTACCTGAGGTTTGCCCATTTATAGATGGAAACAACTTTATGAAAAATTGACAGCGATCCACTCTGCCGTTACCGTTAACCGTTAAAGATGACCGGACCATTTCAAAAGTGCAAAAAGACCCAAAAACCTATAATTAAAAAAATTAAAAATTTAAAAAATTGAAATAAAAAAGGACAAATTACAGTCAACCTACCTGAGGTTAAGCTTTTTTAAGGCGGAATCAACTTATTGAAAAATTAACAGTTAACTCCCCTATCATTAGCATTGACTGTTAAAAATGATCGTTGATCATTTCAAAAGTGTAAAGGAATCATTTCAAAAGTGTAAAGGGATCAAAATACCCCTAATTAAAAAAAATGAAATAAAAAAAAATAGAAACAAATCTATATCTCCACCATCCAAGTGGATGGTGGAGAATTATTCAAAATAAAAAATTTAAAATTAAGTATAAATTAAAAACACTTAAGATTGAAAAAAACAGAATCCATTAGAGATCCACAGAGGTTTTCCATGGGAAACTACGAGGGAAGGGTCGTGCGACGAAGGTCATCACATCTGAGGAGGCGAAGAGCCTCCTCTTGTGACGAAGAGGAGGCTTTTCCTTTTCCATTCGTTGCACTAGGTCGAACCAGTGGAGGCTCTTCGCATCCCCTGGTTCGCTGATCTCCATGGATCTCTTTGTAAATTTTTGATTTATTTTTGATTTTTTTTAATCTCCACCGTCCATTTAAGATGGATGGATGGATGATGGAGATCTTAAGTGTTTTATTTTTTATTCTTTTTTAAATAAATATCTATCGTCCATCTCAAATGAGATGGTATGGTGGATGTCTTAAAATTTTTTTCTATTTTAAAATATTTTAAAATTAAACTAAAATGATTAAAATGCCTTTAAAATAGTTTAATTTGACCAATTTTGATTAACATTTTATAATGGTTGACTAACGACAGGGGAGTTAACTGTTAGTTTTTCAATAAATTGATTATGCTAGTAAAAAGGTAAGCTCTAGGTAGGTTGGATGTAATTTGTCTCAATTTAAATGGCACAATGGCCATTCTACCCTTTAGTCAGGATCAACTGTTAGCACTTAACGGTTAATGGTAACGGCAGGGAGGTTCGCTGTCAATTTTTCACAAAGTTATTTCGGTCTGTAAAATAGCAAACCTCAGGTAAATTAACTGTAATTTGTTCTTAAAATGATCTAGTATTTCAATTTTACCCCTAACTGTTTTGTAGAATTACAGTGCACCCAAAAAAGTTGTCGTTGGTCGTTTGTTACCTTAGGTCTCAATGGTTGAATTGAAGATGCCTATTTAAAGGCCGTTTGGGTTGGCTTTAAGGGTTCTGAGATGTGAAATTTTTTGAAAATATTTTTTTTGTTGTGTGAATAGCAAAAGAGAGATTTACATGTATGGAAGCTTCACAAAGTAGCATTAATGAGGAGGCTTGATAAAGTTCAAAAATCGTAAATGCAAATGCGGTCGAAGAGCGAGTTTGAGGATCTCGGAGTCAAAAACTACATTTTTACTGCACGAAAGGGAATTGAAACGACTACTCAGTTTAGATACAATCACTGTCAAATTGAAGCACGATGAAAGGGATGAAAATAGTGTTACAAATGTGTTTAGGGATGATGTCAAGAATGTAATTTTTATTGTTGAAAAAAAAAATAGAGAAACAAAACGAAATTAAAAAAATAAAAAATAAACCAGATGCCTAATACTGTTTGTTGCTTTCATGTGGTTGTTGTAGTATTGCTTACAAACAAGCAAGGAATAAAAGTACTTTTGGTATCCATAATATTGTATAAACTGTCATTGCATAATTAGTGTTCATGAATATACTTAATAAACGTAGCTAAGGAACAAAATATGTCGCAAATGTACCAGGTAGGAGACAAGTTTTTTTCCTCCTACATTCAATAACAGATCTGTTTCAATAAAAGCAAAAATCAAGTGTTATGTTGTCTTTGCACAAACACAATACTTTGCGACCATTTGGAGGAGCTTTACAAAAGCGCTTTTAAAAATTGTGGTCCAAAAATTGTTTGGTAAATCTCTTGGAAGCGGTACATTAGAGAATCTGGTAAAAAACTAAAGCTGGTACAATTCAACTTCAACTTCTAGCATAAGTGGGAAACTGGTCATAACTTTTAATAAAATCTTTTTTGAACCAAAATATCCCTTATCTTAAATTAAAATTACAAAAAAAAAAAAACCTTAAACATTAAAAATTAAAACATAATAATTAATTAATTAAAAATAAATAATATTTTTTTTATCTTTAATATTTTCAAATTAAAAAAATAATTAATTAATTAAATCAGACCAATATCTTTTTTGTCTTCAATATTTAAAAAAAATAATTAGAATTTTTACTAGTATTTATTATTTATTTACAAATTAGTTTTGTATAATTCATGTTAGTAGATAATTAATAAATTTAAGAGCGAATTGCAATGAAGTATCCTGATGTTTGACAATATTAAAATGAAATTGTGAATTTAGCATTAATTATACGTTAGTACCCTATCGTCAGTTGACCCAGTCAAACATAACAGTTTGACCATAACTTTATGTGTGAAATAACATAGTAAAAAAAATTAAATTAAATAAAAATAAAAAATTTTAAAAAAATAATTTTTTTAAAACATCGAACAATTAAAAAAATATATTTTTATGTTAAATTTTTTTTTTTTTTGCCTTCTTAGTGATTGGATCACCACTTAACAAGAACACCTACGAAAACAAAAAATGAAAAAAAAAAAAACAAAAAAAAAATTTCTGGAACAGAATCTGCTCCGTCAAAAGGAGCAGATATGCTTATATTGATGGTGCAGCTCTATCGCAGATGGAGCAGAACTTCATCGCAGATGGAGCCGAAGTGGTTTTTCATTACTTGTGTTGAATATACATTTGGCTAATATTCACAGAGAGTAAAGAAATTACTTGTGCATTTGTTTTATGAACTGCTCTTCACAGATTGTTTAAGGCAGAGACAGATGTCTCGGGAGCAGGGGTTCTTCATCATCCCATTTTCTATGGATGAGGGATATCAAGCATAAAAACAAACGGTGAAATAGAAAATGAAAGTTATAAAAGAGAGAAGTAGCAATTGTTTCTTAAATAAGAGGAAAATTCATTTTGTTGTACTTTAAAATTAACCTTAATTGATAAGCAATTTAGTTGTTTAGAACTTTTTTGCTGATATATTTTAACAATTTAATTCAAAGTCAAGATGAAGAATCTTTTCCTTTCGTTTTTCTCTCTGGAGAAAACAGAGTGTAAAAGTAGAAAGTCTTAAGGGCAATTTTCTTCCCCCATTGGAAGCAGATTTTCGAACTTTTTTCTTTGAGTTTTCTTCCTTTTTCCTTCACTTTTCCTTGCGAGTTTTGCTGTGGTGGGCGCGTTTTGCTGAGTTGTGTGGGTTAGTAATGTTGCCCTTTGTTTCTCTTTGTTGGTTTTGATGTGGTGAGAGTTTTAGCTGAGCTGCGTGGGTCAATTGTGTTGTGTGGGTTTTATTATGGTCTTCTTGTGGTTGGGTTAGCTGTGGTGATCTATTTCGAAGTGTGAGACTGGTCCTTATAGCGACAAATGAAATAACAAGGTTATGTGAATCGCTCTTATTGTCTGAAGAGGATAGGCCGGTTCTTGAAATTTCTGGTGATGCCCACGCTGAGGGTGTCCGGAGTGTTACTCATTTTTTGGTGGGTAAGATTCTTTCCAGAAGAAAGGTTAATTGCGATGCTTTTCGAGGCACTATTGAGCAGATTTGGGTAACAGTGGGTCGTGTTGATGTGGAAGTATTGGCAGATAATATGTTTGTTTTTCATTTTCATTCTCTAGAAGATAAGGCCATGGTTTGTTCCAAAGGGCCCTAGCACTTTGACAAAAACTTGATTGTTCTCGAAAAATCAGAGGGTTTAGGTGCAATTTCTCAGCTCCAATTCAGGTATATGGAATTTTGGATATAGATATACAATATCCCATTTATAAGTATGAATCGTAAGGTTGCTAAACATTTAGTAGAGGCTATTGGGTCGATGGTAGAGTTTCCGGTGGATACAAAAAAGTTATGGGGGAAATTTTTGAGAATTAAAGTTAGATTGAATATTATTGTGCCATTGAAAATGGGTATTTGTATATGGTTAGATAATTTTGGTGTTATGATTACTGCTCTAGTCAAATACGAGCGGCTTCCAAATTTCTATTATGTGTGTGGTCATATTGCGCATTCTTTCAGGGAATGTCCTAATAATGAAGCTAGGAATGTTTTGTTAAAAGGTATGGAATCTAAGTATGGGTTATGGCTATGGGCTACTCCTTTGGAGCGATCAAAGCTTAGACAAAAGGGGGAAGAAGGAAATGATCTAAAAAAGAATACATCTGAGCATATTTCCAAAGCTCTTGTGGTTGATAATGATGGTGGAACTTCTCTGTCAATTCCGGTGGTGCATGACGATTGTTGGGGGAAGAACAGATTGGAAGATATTCCTCTATTAGTGGGACCTAATTCAGTTACTAATGTAGGTGGTGAGAGGTAGATGAGACCCAATTCAGTTACTGTTGGGATTTATGCCTTAAAGCTTGTAATTGTAAATGGTTAAAGAAAATAATAAGAATTATTCAAATTATCATTCAAGTTCATAAAATGTTTTATATTCAGTAATACATTCGTATTGTGCAAGAACATCCTAGATTGTAAGATGTAATCTCATAATGAGTATATGATGGTCATATACATAGAGGATTCATTTTGAGACGTGCAATCTAAAGAGTCCGTAGAGAGCGAACAAAGCTGGGTACTTTATTTGTGATTGATCTACTGCTGCGGTCCATTCTGTAAAGTACGGTGGTCTTATCCTAGACCGCTTATATAGTTGACATGAGAATGAAAGCACCTTATATGATGAGATCATATAGGACTGGGCCACGATTTATATGAATCTCTCACCAAGATCCGTTAGTAGATGAGATTCATATATAATCGATAAACGATGGCTATTTATAGGTGATCTTAATCCTGAGTGTCTTATAACGGACTTTATGACCCAGCTCTAGTTATGAACTATTTGTGGAGGATCACACTATATGCAATTAGCTATATCAATGGATACTAAGACTTCAGATTGTATAAACACATCTACAGTTTTGAGAGTGCAGCCTCGGGTTTTTAGTGGAATAACTCCGAGGTTAATAATCGTGAAATATTAATTAAAGAGTTTTAATTAATATTACTAAGTATTATTGGAGCTCAAAACTGTGGGTCCATTAGGTCCCCTTGCTAGCCCTTATGGTTGTTGGTAACGAGGGTCACGGTAGATTAATTGGATGGTCCAATTAATAGTGTTACAAAAGTAATGCGTTTTAAATAAAAGAGAATAATTAAATAATGTGATTATTTAATTAATTAAATATTTAATAAAATAATAAAAATTATTAATTATTAATTATTAATTCTATTTATTAAATATGAGGTCATGTGATTAAATAATGACTAGTACAAAAGAATTAAATAATTAGATTATTTTAATAGTCCAAAAGGTCACAGGTTCAAGTCTTTAGAGAGACTAAAAATAAATAGGATTTAGAATCCTATTTTGACTTGGTCAAACTAAAACCCTAAAGGACTACTATATAAGTGTTATATAGTTAGGAAAAAACCTAACCTTACACACAAGTGAAAAAGAAAGAGAGTTCGGCCACCAAAGAGAGAAAAGAAAAAGTTTTTTCTGATTCTCTCCTCTTTTGCAGGATTCGGCCAACGTTCTTTTCACGTGACCTCCACCTCTTGCCGTGACGTGCCCACACACACGTTGTCAGACCGCGGGTCATAGCTCGGAAGATCTGGTGGTAGATCGAGGAATCAGTAAAAGGAAAAACAAAAAAAAGGTATGTAGTTCATGAAATCTTTTTCTGCGTATATACAAAAACTCGTTCCTGATTGAAAAAAGTTTTCAATATAAGAAAAAATTTTGAAACCCAATTCCGCATGTTATACGATAATCAAAATATTTTTAAAACTCCCTTCAGTTACTAATATAGGTGGTGAGAGGCATGTACAGGAGGAGATTGTCTTGTTTAGAGGGCCGATTGATGAGGTGGATATTGATTGTAGTAATATGACAAATGATGAGATTGTGGGCTTTAATATGTGTGATATAGGGGATGTTGATATGGTTAGGCCACCTCCTATTATGCCCAATGTTAGGAAATGGAAGATGATTGCTAGAGGAAGCCCATTTCAGAATCTTATTCCAAGTTGTTCAAGCCCAATTCAAAAACTGCTACTTGCTAAACAATTTGCTAAAAGGGGAAGAAAACCAGTGAAGAAGTCTCCAGGTCTTAAATCGCCAAAGTGTTTTGACAGTGGCATTGCAGTGACTTCGAAAGCTTCTGTTCGTAGTGATCATGCAATTGGGATTGATGCATTGGATCCTGGAGGGAAACATAAAAGAGTTGAAGCTTTGGTTGGGTTTTTGAATAGAAAGAAACATAAATGTGAAATCACTGAGAGATCGGCAGAGCCTAGTTGAGCAGGCCCACCGGGAGCCATGAAATACTCTATTGGAACATCTAGGGACTGGGGAATCCTCGGGCGCTCTTGGCTCTCCAGAAGGTTATCCAAAAATATTCCGCTAATCTAGTTTTTCTTTTCGAAACTAGATTGAAAGGTGATTGGGCGGTAAAGATTAAGCTTCAATTGGGTTTCTCAATCGGTTTACATGTTGATTGCGTAGGAAAGAGTGGAGGTCTTCTTCTTCTGTGGAATGATGTGGATATATCAGTCTTGTCTTACTCTAAAGGCCATATCGATGTGGTGGTTAAGATGGAGGATGGTCAGAGAAGGAGGTTTATTGGCTTCTATGGCTATCCTGCTCAAAATCAAAGAGTTGATTCTTGGGAATTGCTGCGAAGACTAAAAAACCGTGAATGGTTTACCTTGGCTGTGTGAAGGTGACTTCAACAAGCTATTACATCGGAATGAGAAGCTTGGAGGTGCTGAGAGGCTTGATTCGGGTATGGTTAATTTTCGTAATATTGTTGATGAATGTGGCTTTGTGGATCTGGGCTTTCATGGTCCTAATAAAGAGGGGGTCCTAGGAATATTTAAGAAAGGGTTGGCTGCGATTCCAGAATTGGCGGTTCCAGTTTTGGAATCGTCGGTTCCGGTCCTCTGAAGAGGGGAACCGGGGGAGAAACCGCGGTTTCGGTTCCTCCTCCGGTTTTCGGAACCGGAACCGGCTTCCCTTTTTTTTTAAATTAAGATTTGTTTTTTAAAAATACACAATGCACAATAGGGAATAAAAATTTTAGAAGTGTATATATATAAATATATAAAAAAAAATGGTTCAAATCTTGTAGACTTTCAATGTAAGATTTGAAAAAATGGTTATATATATATAAAAGCAAAAATAGTTCAAATCTTGTAAACTTTCAATGTGAAATTTGAGAATATAGTTAAAAATTATACAAACACAGATTCATCTTCGACACTTGAAGATAAGATGACTAAAATTTGAAGTAGGTGGTATAATATACTGTTAATGAACTTACATTCAAACGAAAGGCATATGCATTGAATTTATAATACATTATCCACACAAATGGTAGATTTCTAAACAAATCTTGGCATCAAAACAAAAACACCTCAATACCCGCACATGGACAAGGCTTGAGAAAATGTATTGTATCTGAATATCTATCCAAATATATCCAAGTTCTACAAGGTCAAACAAAATGAGTTAATATAAAGCTTTAGGTTTTATGAGCTCTGAAATTATTTGGTCTCAACTAACACTTAATCAAACCTTTTAAACAACTCACAAACTTTGCATTTTCAATAGTTGCCAACTCCCATGGATTATTTTGTCACACAAACAACTTTTTGGATTGAAATTCAAATAGTTTACTTATATTTGTCTCATAAACTATTTAGTTAGTTTATCTTTATTGTAGGAGGTGGATAGATTAGGATAATAGATTAAAACAATAGATTAGTACAACAGAGAGAGTAAATACGGATAATCACAAAATAAAAAGGAAGTGTAGGAGATGGAGTGTATAAAAAAGACAAACTTATTAAACTTGTATCACATTGAAAATAAAAGAGGAGTGTAGAAGATGGAGTATATATTAAAGATAAGCACAATAACCATCCCAAATTGAAAATAAAAGGGTAATGGAGCAGGTTGAGTGTGTATAAAAGATAAGCTATAAACCAAAAATTAAAATAGCATATGGACATATGGTCAAAGTGGTATGCAGCCCAACACATATTTCTTTTAAAATTATTTTTTTATGTAGCCCAACACTGTTGGGCTATATATATATATTTTTTTATTTTTTTTATTTTTTTTAAAAGAATTAAAAAAAATTAGAACCGGAACCGACTGAACCGTCGACACCGATTCCCGCCGATTCTTGAATCGACGGTCCCAGTTCCGTTTTAACACAAACCGAAACCAGGACCGTGGGTTCCAGTTTCGGTTAGCCGATTTTGAATCGGGACCGGTGGTCCCGGTTCAAAATCGGCTGTTCTGTTCGAATCGAACCGCGGCCATCCCTAATTTAAAAGAGGTCATATCGTTTCTTAGCTAATCGACGGTGAGTTAACTTGTTTCCTGATGTTAATGTGGATCATTAAGGTTTTTTATTTTCTGATCATAGGCCTATTTTGACAAAATTTGACTGGGGATAAAAGAGTGAGAGTGTTTGTTAACGAAAAGAGTTTCAAGTTTGAGCCTTTTTGGCTGAAAGATGAGGAATGCTTTTCTGTAGTTTGCAAGTCTTGGGGTGGGTTTAATTCTTCTAGTTCAAGACTCGGGTTGAAAGATGAGCTGTAGTTTTATGCTGATAGGTTGAAGCTTTGGAGTAAAATCAAATTCGGGTCTATCAGAAAGGCGATTGATAAATTAAGGGAAGATATTAATGATCTTTATTCTCAGACTCAATCCGCGCAGATTATGGCTGATATTATGAGGCTGGAAAAAGTCTTAGAAGGGCTATTGATTAATGAAGAGCTTTATTATAAGCAGAGGTCGATGGTGGATTGGTTATTAGCGGGGGATAGGAATTCGAAAATTTTTCATTAGAGAGCTACAGCCAGGAAGAGAAAGAATTCTATCAGTGGTATTCTAGATGACAGAGGTATCCATTGAGAGAATGAAGAGGGCATTGCTAGAGTTGTACGCAATTACTTTGCTGACTTATTTAAATCAATAGAACCGTCTGTGGCAGATTCTATGAAAGCTACTAAACATATTGATAAGCGGGTTGATGGTCAAATGGCTTCTAGATTGTGTGATTGTTTACAAAAGAGAATGTGCAATTAGCGATTTTTGAGATGGGACCGACTAAAGCCCTTGGCCCAGACGGCTTCCATGCTTTGTTTTCCAAAAATTTTGGAAAGTAGTTAGAGAGGATGTTTCTAGAGTTTGTTTCAAAGTTTTGAATGGTGAATGCTCCATCAAGGATTTCAATGCTACCAATGTTGTCCTGATTCCAAAGAAAAAGAACCTTGAGCGTGTGTCAGATTTCAGGCCCATACGTCTTTGCAATGTTGTTTACAAGGCTGTTATCGAGGCTATGACAAATAGGTTGAAAGAATTCTGCCACGAATCATTTTGTTGGAGTAGAGTACTTTTGTACCAGGGCGGTTAATCTTTGATAATATTATGGTAGCTTTTGAGATGCATCATTCTATTAAGAAACATAAAAAGGGCAAGAGAGGGTATGCAGCAATCAAACTTTATATGAGTAGGGCATATGATCAAGTTTAGTGGGGTTCCTTGAAGATTATTTTGGAGAGGATGGGGTTCCTTAAGAGTTTTAGTGACTTGGTTATGAATTGTGTTTCTACTTCTAAGTTATCTTTGGTTGTAAACGGAAAGATTGTTGGTCAGATTTCTCCTCAGAGAGGTCTAAGACAAGGTTGTTTATTATCACCTTATTTATTCCTTTTATGCACAAAATCTTTGTCAACTTTAATCAAAGGGAACGAGCTTAATGGGCAGAATTTGGGTATGAGAGGTTGCCGTGGGAGTCCCTTAATCAGTTATTGTAGTAACCAAAAAGACTCAAGCTTGCATAGAACCCCAATCCATCACCAGGCCATAAGCCCTCATAAGCCCAACACTGTGAATCTAACAAAATCTATCAAGGCAACTCTAAAGGAAGAAGCGTCGTTTAACCATGGAACAAGGTCGTTCGACCACCTCACCTACTGCCAAGTAGATGAATCATCTCTCAATAATCAACACCATGGCTCGACGTTGCATGTAGCTCGACCATGTCACTCGACCAAAGGGTCATGGCTCAACCATCACTCGACTAATGTGTCATGGCTCGACCATGTCACTCGACCATAGGGTCATGACTCGACCATGTCACTTGACCAATGTGTCATGACTCGACCATGTCACTCGACCATAGGGTCATTGCTTGACCATGTCACTCGACCATATGGTCATGGCTCGACCATACCACTCGACTATAGGGTCATGACTCGACCGTCACTCGACCAAAGTATCATGGCTCGACCATGTCGCTCGACCATAAGGTCATGGCTCGACCATGTCGCTCGACCATAGAGTCATGACTCGACCGTCACATGACTAAAAGATCGTGGCTCGACTATGTCGCTCGACCATAAGGTCATGGTTCGACCATGTAGTTCGACCAAAGACCTTAATCTCAACATAACTCACCCTGAAACTTGACCCAACCATCAAAGGTCAAATGTCGTTCGACCATAGCACTTTCAATACTTCGACTATCATGAAGACTACTAGGTCGCTCGACCGTCCTACATGTTCCAACCTTCTCAACGTATTGAGTGTTGTCATACAACTTTCACAACACTTATGGGGCCAATACCTTGTCAAACCAACAAGAACCCATAAGGCAGCCTACATGAAGGAGACTTCGTTCGACCAAGGATATAGTCGTTCGACCACCTTACCTGATACCAAAGGTGGTGTCCAATCCTAAAGCTAATGTTCAACAAAGTAGCTCGACCACACATATGGCTAAACAGTATAGCTCGACCAAGTACCTTGGTCTCAACATGGCTCACTTTGAGCCTCGACCCAGCCATTGAGATACCCTTGTCGTTCGACCATAAGAGTAGATGATGGGTCGCTCGATCGTCTCATAAGGGTCCAAACCCATAGAATGTTGTCGTTCAACCACCTTCACACTACACCGTAGACCATCCGTTGGTCGTGACTACCAAGTCAAACCTTCACATTCTCTATGAGATTGACCCGGTCAAGGAGGCAATCGCATCCTCCTTAATCTGCGCCATGAAATCAGAGATAATGATCTACCTACCAATGGGTGGATGACCTCCTATATATACCAATTCTCACTCAGAGTAAGGGTTCACGAAAATTCTTCACTTTCAATTACTCTCAAGCACTCAGAGCTCTCAATCACTCTACCCCACCCAGTCAATACAATCTCCGAGGACCTCCGTCCACGAACGATTCCCAACAATCGGCCAACGTCCTTCACAACCAGCTACGCCGTCTCCGTCCGACCTCTGCCGTTTACTATTCATGATCAGGAAATTATTTTCTCAACTACTCTGTATTTATCTTCTATTTACGATAATCGAACTAACTTGATCATCGGAGTGCATTTGGCTGGCATCGCCCCAGTGTCTATGTACTCCGGTCGACCCGTCGACTCTTGTTTTGTAGGTTGCCGTGCCCTAATCCTCGTCCTACTATTTTCGTGGTCTACGGTCATTTATTTTTTGTAGACAATAGAATAGTCTTTTGCAAGGCTTCTATCCATAATTATGAGAAGCTGAAAGGGATTCTAAATACCTATGAGAAAGCCTCAGGCCGACAAGTTAATTTGTAAAAATCAAATATCACCTCTAGCCCTAACATTGAGGGCAGTTTAAAGGCTGGTTTGTTGCAGTGTTTAGGGTTTAATAGTGCTCTCTGGCATGATAAGTACCTTAGGTTGCCTACTTTGGTGGGGAAAAATAAGAGAAGAACTTTTAGAGAGATCAAAGAGCGTGTCTGGCGTAAAATTAGAGGTTGAAAAGGGAACTTTTTCTTGATGGGGGGAAGGAAGTGTTAATAAAGGCTATGGTTCAAGCCATCCCTACTTACACCATGAGCATCTTTCAATTGCCTGATGTTCTTTGTAATAAGTTGTGTTCTATAATTACGGGATTTTGGTAGGGCTTCAAAGATAGCAATAGGAAGATCCACTGGGTTTCAAAAGATAAGTTGTTCACTCTTAAATGTTGGGGCGGTGTAGGCTTTAAAGATTTAGCGCTTTTTAATCAGACACTCTTGGGCAAACAAGCTTGGAAGATTTTTTTCGAATCAGGAGTCTTTTGCTTATAAAGTTCTAAAAGTAAAATATTTTAGACATTCAGATTTCCTTTCTATTATTTTAAAGCCTGGTAGTTCTCATTTGTGGAGGATTTTGATTTGGGGAAGAAATCTTCTTCTCAAGGGCTTGCACTGGAATGTGGGGAATAGGGATGATATTAAAGTATTTCAGGATCCTTGGCTACCTCGTGAATCCACTTTTAAACCTTTTTCAGCAGCCCCTTTGGAGGTTATCAAGGTCTCCTTTCTTATCCACAAGTCAAGCCATAGTTGGGATGTTGCTAAACTTGATCAATATTTTATGCTTACTGATAGGGATTCCATTATGAAAATTTCCCTTAATGTTCGTGACATGAGGGATTCTCTAGTTTGGCATTACAACAAGAAAGGGGTTTACACCATGAAGAGCGGGCATAAAGTTGCTTTTCATAATAAATTTATGGGTAAAGGTTCTTCCTCTTATTCTGATTCTAAGTGGCGGTCTTTCTTTTGGAATTTAAATATCCCTCCAAAAGTTAGAACTTTTGTATGAAAGACTTGTCATAATGACATTCCCTCCATAACTAATCTTTGTAATAGGAAAGTTCTGGTTGACCCCTTATTGTAATATTTGTGGAAAAGATCCTGAAAGCTCAGCCCATGCCCTGTTTTGGTGCAAATTAGCTAGTGATGTTTGGCAACATACTGCTTTTTAAGATCTGTTGCAATTGAATAAGGGTGTGTCTTGCTTTGATCTCATCATATGGGTTTATTTAAGGGCTAAGAAATCTGAGTTTGAAGATTTTTGTATGGTTTTGTGGGGTGTGTGGTTTGATAGGAATGCTGCGTTGCACTCTCAAAAAGTCAGACATGGTGTGGATTTTATTTTCTGAGTGAGGGGTCTGCTTTCAGAATCTCAGGCCTCCCAAAAGGTTATGGCTCTTGCTTCTCATGCTTCGAAGTCTTCTCATCCTTCTTCCTGGTCCCTTTCTCCAGTTGGTGAGTTGAAACTCAATACTAATATGGCCATCAAATCTGATTCTTCTTTGGTGGGTGCTGGTGCAATTGTGTGTGATGAGAATAGGTTTGGTTGTAGTTGCTTTGGCTAAGGCCCTTTTAGGCTTTTATAATGTAGAGATGGGTGAGCTGTTAACCCTTAGAGAGGGTTTATTGCTAGCCAAAAGCTTGAAGCTAGTTGTTTCCTAGGTTGAGATAGATGCAGTGAACGTTGTTGCTAGGATCCTGAGCAATTATTCTGGTTGGTGTTTAGCTAATCCTGTTGTTTCTGATATTAAGACTTTATTCAAGGATGTGAGGGTTTCTAACTGTCATGTCATTCCTAGATCAAGGAATGTGGTGGCACATTCCCTTGCTTCTTTAGCCTTCTCCTCTAAGGAAGGACAGAAGTTGGTTTGATCCCAAACCAATTTTTCTTGCTGATATTTTGTAATAGAAGTAGTTTTGTTATAAAAAAAAAAAAAAAAACTTTTTTGATAATTGAAATTCAATTGAACATGCACATGACTTTCATCCCTTAGTTTTCACAGAGATGAGAGCGGACTTTTTGATTGCTAAGTTGATGTTATCTAGCATATGAGTTTGTGCTTGGGGCTACTATTTACATTCCCAATCATAATGATGGAAATAAATAAATTAATCTATATATAATTGGCTTCATAGAAATCTGTTTTAAATTTAATAAAAAATTAATTTGAACCAAATTTAATTGAAAACTGAATTTATATAATTTTTTAAAATTATATAATAGTAATATATATTAATCTTTCTTTTTGTATTTCCTTTATTTACTGTAGTTTTGCTATTTGTAGTTGTTTGTAATGTTAAAATTCCTTAATTTTATTATTTATTTTAATGTGAATAGATGAAGAATGATACCGTGATGAATTCAATAGGAGAAGAATAGTGACTCGAGTTCGAAGTCTTTAGATGATTCTAACTTCATTGGAAAAGGAAAAATTGTTAATAATGGTGTATGAATAAGTGGTAGGAAAGGTAGTCAAAATGTTGGTTATATTTTGATGAATATTATACTAAAGCTGGAAAGAAAGAGCTAGATACAAATATTGTGGTGTTAATTATGTTTGTGATTAGGGTTCTAACACAACGAACTTGAACACGCAAATTGAAAAACAGTGCACAACATACCAGCCAGTCGTTTAGAGCCAATACAAAAAGGTGTTGGTGAAACAAAAAACTATTAAAGGGTTTGGGAGTAATTTAGATTTGTCAAGATTTAGTATAGAAGAATGTAGGAGGGTACTGGCGGAGATGCTGATTACTTGATGAATTGCCATTTATGTTTGTGAGAATCGAGAATTTCGTAGGTTTTGTCAAGTGGTTTGTCCTAGATTTGATGTCTCATCTACGAGAACCATTGTTAAATATTTGTGAAAGTTGTATGTCAATAAGAATGCTAAATTGAACAAGTATTTTAGTCGAAGTAAGGAGATGATTTGTCTAACTACGGACACATGGACATCGGTCCAAAATATAAGCTATATGGTTATCACCTATCATTTTATTATTACGTTTGACAGCTGCATAAGAGAATTTTGAGTTTTAATCAAATAGTTGATTATTCAGAGAATTTAATTCGAAGATGTATTGAGAAAGTCTTGTTGGAGTGGGCATTGATAAAGTTTTTGCAATAACATTGGATAACGCAGCTGCAAGCACTACTATCATTGGTTATGTAAATAGAAAATTAAATTGTTGGCAAGTGGATGGAGCAATTTTGGGAGGTAAGTACTTGCATGTACGTTGTTATGCACACATCCTAAATCTAATAGTTCGCGATGGGTTAAAAAATTTGCATGAATCGGTTGCTTCCATTCACAATTTAGTCAAATATAAAAAATTTTCTCCCAATAGACTAGGTAGATTTAGAAAATATGTTGAACATGAGAAGATTGGAAGTAATGGGTTGATAGTGCTAGATGTTCCTACAAGGTGGAATTCCACTTGTTTTTATGTTGGAAAGTTCATTGAAGCTTGTAAGCATTTGAGCGATTGGAAGACGAAAATGGTCAATATGTGAGAAAATTCAATGAGAATAATAATGAGAAAAAGCGGATATGACCACCTACTTTAGATGATCGAGAGAACACCAATGTATTTATTTGTTTTTAGGAATTTTTTAAGATATTACCTTGAATTTCAGTACTTCATTGCATACTGTAGTGGCCAAAATTAGTTAGGCCTAAAAGTTTTAAAGCCTAAATGAAAAAATGACCAAGTCAAATAAGAATCAAGACAAAATTGCATGTGGGCCCAAGAGTCCAATCAATAAATCATTTCTTTTCTAAAAGCCCAAAGGCTTGCTAAAACCTGGTCTTGGGTCTACCAAACAAAGCCTTTCTTGAAAGCCCAAACCGGGGTCTATATCTTGGTCAACCCGAGACCACAACCATCAGACTTCTTGAGGTCTGATAGACCAAGTTAAGGAGATAATCAAATACTCATTGATTTGGACTAAAAAATCAAGTAAAGTGATCTACCCTCTAATAGATGGATCACTCACTATAAAAAGTGCGTAACGGTTCACGCTTTTTGACACTCTGAGCATCATTAATTACTCTAAGTATTCTGATACTTGCACAATTCCCGAGAATCCACTTTCCAGGCAATTTCTGGCCACCACCGACCACCCACAATCATCGTTCACTCGCAACACCGATCAAGTTTCTTCCATAATTCTGACCATCAACGACCATACCTTCGAACACAGGAAGTATCCCTACACCCTTTCTACATTCTACGCATTTGCTTACTACAGTCTACTGATTTAATCGTTAGAGCATATTTGGCCGACACCGCCCCGGTGTTCCAAGCATCATACGGGTCACGTGTTTTTTTGGTTTTGCAGGTTGCAGTAGCTCGAACATCACCCTACTAATTTCATGGTCTACACATGTGACTTATAATATTTATTTTTTAAGAATTTGTGCACCATTCTTAATCAATTAATATCATTGAGCACTAAAAGGGATCCACTTGTGAATAAAATGGTTGTGAGTATGAAACAAAAGTTCGACAAGTATTGTGGGGTGGGGGGGTTGGATAAAATAAATAATTTGTTGATTATAGCAGTTATTCTTCACCCAAGGTACAAAATGGGTTATGTGAAATTTCGGTTTGATGAATTTTATGGTGCAGGACAATCTCAAATTATACTATCAAATTTGAAATTTGTATTAGACTGACTTGTATGAAAGTTACAATACACTTTATGGTAGTTTGGGTGTGGGTTTAATGGCAATCAGTGATGTGTCCTCATTTAGAGTTAGTAGTGATTTACTTGGTGGTTCAGAGTATAAAAATGACATTGTAAAGGCAACCGATCAGGAGGATTATTTGTGGAGATTGAAACAGTAAAAAGAAGATACTAATGTAGGGAAACATGAGATGGAGTTGTATTTGATGGGGACTTGTGTGAAAATGAATGACAAGTTTAATGTTGTGGCTTGGTGGAAGAATTATGTAGATAAATTTCCTATTTTTTCAATGATTGCAATGGATGTCTTTGCATTGTTGTTTCCACTGTGGTTTTCGAGTTCGCGGTTAGCACAGAAGGTCGAGTTCTTAATCCATTTAGGAATTCATTGACTCTTAAAATAGTTGAGGAATTAATTTTGACCGAAAATTGGTTGCAAGCAAATTGCCGCATTGCTGAACCGTGTGTTGTTCAATAGCATGTTCAAAATAAAGATACATTCATTGATTTGTTAGAATATTATATTCATATTTATACCGGTAAATATTTATTATGATTTATTAATTTTGTTATTTTTATTATATTTATTAATTAATATGTAAGTTAACTAATTGACTTTTTTGTTTTTATGATATAGATAATGAAAAAGTAGAGTGATAAGTGTATAATGACAATTGAGGATGAATGAATTTAAGTAATTGGATTGGTAATTTTTTTCTCGTGTTTAGTTGTGTTTTATTTATTTATTTGTATTCCATCTTTAATTTGTGTTTATTGGAGGACTGAGGAGGAATGAATGACAAATGCAGAATTTTTAAATTTGTTTTTTCTTACTTTGCAGATTTTTTTTTGTGCCATGTGCAAAATTTTGTTCAATGATTTGTTTTTTTTAGCACGTTCAATGTCAATATTTAGTTCTTTATAAGTGTAGAAGTTTTTAGCAAATATGTGCAGAATTATTATCTTAATAAAAATTTTATTTTTATTTGCTGCAATTTTTGAATAAGGAAGAACTTAACCTGCAGTTTAAGTATTTTAGATATCGAACTTTATGTAATTGATTTGTTATGTTTTCTGACATTTAGATTATATTTAGGGTGAATTGCAATTCATAACGTTTTGTAATATTGTAATGAATCATAAATTTAGACTTAATTATATGTTAGTACCCTACTGTTAGTTGACTCAGTCAAAACTAACTGTTTAATTTTAACTTATATATAAAATAACATAACTAGCCCTTATTGAAAAAAAAATGACATAACCCGATGGAGATCGATTTTTTAATTTTTTTGTAAAAATCCAATCTCCAGATTAGATCTCCACTGTCTCTCAATCTCCAAGATTTCTTTTTTTTTTTCTTTTTTTAATTATTCTTTTTTTAATAATATTCTTTCTTTTAATTTTTTTAATATAATCTCGACCGTCCATCTTGATGGACGGTGGAGATCCGTTTAAATTTTTTAATTTAATTAATTTTTTTAAAAAAGAAAAAATAATCATATTACCCTTCTAATTACTGGTTGACTGTCAACTCTAACAATCAACCAGTTAGTCAAGGATATTAACGTTCAATTAAGGCTAAACTCACAATTTCATTGCAATATGGTCAAACGTTAGAGTACTTCATTGCAATTCGCTCTTATATTTATTAAGGTATTTTGGACTATTATTTTGAATCTAAGATGTAATTTTGGACTTTTGGAGTTTGAACTTATTATTTTAGACCTATTTATTATGTTTCATATCTGTAATTTTGTTAAAAATGCATACGAAAAATTTAGGTATAATTAATTTTATTTATTATGTTTGAATTTAGACTTTCAGGATAAAAATAATTAGCCCAAGGCCAAAACCAAAAACTAAAAGTTAAATTGACATTCAAAACGTATTAAATTTGAATTAAATTTGAATACATATATATATATATATATATATATATATATATATATATAAAGTCCATTATACATAAAACCGAATTGAATCGAACTAAGTTAATCTAATTTAGTTTATAATTTTAATTCGGTTCAATTCGATTTTAATTTTTAAAACCGAATAAATTTTAAATTGGTTCGATTTTATTCAAAATCGAAACGAATTGAACCGGACCCACCCCTAAGTGTGCGTGTGAGTTACTAAAGCATGAGGGTATTTTTGTCCAAAAGCCTTTTTCTTTGGCTGAAAAGAGAAAAAATATCAGGTCTTGATCCACCTATTGGCTAGGCTCTTCTAGACGGAATCAGTCGTAGAGTACAGTGTGGGAAAAGCGAGAGCGGTAATAAGTGGAAAGTAGGTTGTAGAACAACCCAGCAAGTAATTTTGAAATTTTCACTAATTTGAAAGCTGGTTATAAATTGAAGCCCAAAACAAAACCAAAAAAAACATAATAAAAGTTTTTATATTTATTTATGCACTGTTATGCTTTTTAAAGTATATAAAATATTTACTTATTTAATACAATTATTAATGTAATTGTTGTCATGTTGTGTATAGTAAACATTTTTATTTTCTTCTTTTACTGCCTCTGACAATTCATTTATCTTAAATGATATTTGCTTCTTCCTGTTTTTTAATTGTTGAAATATCTCTAAAATGTTGTTAATGTGAATATGTGACACACTACAGTTTGATTTTTAAATTAATATTATTATTTTTTATTGTAATATGTGAATTGGACTTAAAATAGTAAGTTTTATGTTTACCAAATTTTCTTGTATTAAATTGAATAGGATTAGCGTATTGCATATTTAAAAATTTTAAACATTTTTTACTAAAAAAAATGTATATTTTAAATCATAATAAAAAAGAATATATAGTAAAATAAATATATGAAAACACTTTGAGTAGATTAAGTGTATTTAAATAAATTCGAGTAAGATAAATATATTTAAAGTTGTTTTTAAATAAAATAATTTACTAAATTATTTTAATTTATTTTCTATCAAAGTCAAATGTTAGGTTTGACCGCGAGAGGGACCAATTTAATCACTACTAAAAACTTAATGACATATTTCATACTTGTTAAAATACGAAGACCAATTTGATCAAAAATGGAATAGTCGTAAACTACTTGGAATTAACAAAAAAGTATGGAACTTATTTGTTAATTGTAAAAAAAAAAAAAAAAAAAATTGCCCTAAAAAATGTACTCAAATTCATACGTAAATGATATGACATAGTGTTAACACCATATAAATCATTAAATGAAGTGGTAAGTAACATGTTATAAACTCACATACAACATTATTTGAGTATGAATTTAAATAAATTTTTTAGACAATCTAGCATTAAAAACTAAGGGACAACTGGTTCTACGGCTTCATGGGATCACAGCAATGTGAGTCACATAAAAATGAAACAAGACAAGACACAAACATCAATAGGCATCCAGAAGTGGGAATGAGTAACCTACCCAGCAAGGAAATACTTTTGCGTTAGAAGTTCACTGATTAGGGTGATATTGTCAACTGGGCAGGTCTTCCTCTATTTGAGAGAAAGAACATGGATAATATGTCAAAAGAATCAGAGATTGCTTCAATATTTTCTAGTCAGTGTCTCATATGTATAATCATATTGGGATAAATCCTGAATGTGATATGGAATTTCAATAGGGATCTAAGCAAGAATTAAGCATTAATTCCACGTCTTCTGTTCGGTCGATGGATGAACATAAATAGTGTATATATTACTCCTACAACGAAACTTATTATCAAGGATAACAAAAAAGACTTGCCAAAATTTAATATTCATCCAAATGCCAAAATTTAAACATCATCTGAGAAAAGAATGACTTCAAATCAAATTCACAATCCTTATATGCTAAAATGCTTCATCCATTCTAGCAGACCTAGTCTCAACTCATAACTTTACACGACCCACCTTTCTTCATCCACCTCGGGAACTGCAACATCTTCCCTCATTACACCAGCATAATTATCACTCACATTTGCTCCAGCCTGAGCAAATAGTTCCACTACAGCAGGCAACATACCATAATATTTCTTCAAACGATTTACCAGCGGTCTGCCACTCTTATGATCCTGAACATGCCATACATACACTGGAGGAATCAAATCATCAACTGTTGCCTCCTGCCATCCATGTTGTCCATCCCTCATCTGGTGCTTGAAGGCTTCGCAATTCCTCACCCTGTGACCCTTTGGCCCCACCTGGACCTCTGGGCAGTATCCACATGTTTGAACAGCATACGTCTGCATCAATTTGGATGCTCCTGTACGCATTCTCTCCCATGCCTCCATACCTCTAACAGCAATAGCTGCAAAGATACCAGGAAATCATGACACATTGAACCTCATAAGCTGGGTGACTGAATACTAAATAACAAGGTAAAAAATTCTATATACTTTCACTTGTATTAAATATCATATCAGAAAAAAGATGATTTCATCAAAACTTTAATTTAACAAGAAGGAGAATTAGTTTCTAGGGAACTGTATTACTATGACAATGTAAGGCTGAATCAAAGCCAAATCATGGCCCAAGTTTTTTTAGATGAAAAGGGGAAATCTAGAAGTACATGACTCGGGAAAAAGAAAATAGGAGATAAAAGGAACAGAACCTTGTGCATCATCGCAATGCATGTCTCTAAGCTTGTTGTCTTCACTTGACTTCTTTCTCTTCTCCCAAAATCCATACGTATATATGTCTTTGTCAGGTGCAGCTTCTTTTGGAAACTTCTTCTCAAAATCTATAATTTTACCAGCAAGATTGTAAGCAGGAAAAATCCTTCTCCTAGTTGGGTATTCAGGGATGTCAACACCTGCTTGGATGCACAGTTCGACAATTGCCGGAATCCGATCCACTTCAAGCCGCTCATTATGAGAAACAGCTCTTCCTATCCTGTCGTATAGATGAAAAGATTCTACGAGAGGCAAAACATGTTCTGCATCGCCTATTTTCCAACAATGTTCTTTGCTTGCTGGGCTACCAGCAACATTACATGTTCTGATGTTATGTGGTGGATGACCAACATGAACTTCTCCACAGAAGCTGCAAAGAAACTTTATGACACTCTTATCTCTCAGATCAAGAATAGGCAAGTTAAAACTATTATTGACACTACTTTTTTTTTTTTTCTTTTTAGAGTTATACACTGTGCTCAGCTGTACTCAGTTCAATTGTTCGATTTTCAATTGGGTTCCTAATCTGAACTTCAATAGAGCAGACTCACTATAGAGGAAGGATATTTCCAGATATTTTGGAGCTCATACATCAAAAAATTTAGCATTAATCCTTAGAACAAGTTGGAACATATTAGATTACATTTTAACTAAACAATATTATCACATTATCATGCTTCAACAGTTGTGGGCATACAAAAGAAATCTTTAACTTTAAAACCATTCTTAATGTTATACAAAAGATCGCAACACCATTACTAGTTATTTTAAGGATCAGGAAAACAACTTCTCACCAACAAAAAGAATAACAGAAATCAACCCTGGTCTTACTTTTGAGTTTCCATTCTGGTTATTTCATGCATTTGATATTATAAAAACTGACAGAAATGTCATAGTTACTTTTGAGCAGCCAATGCCTTGTTGTAGACAAAGATAAAGAAAACTGAGCACTTACCTGCATGAATAAATGGCAATGCTCTTAGCAATCCTAGAGACACAAGAAAACAATTCTGTTCTGGAAGCGTGAACTTCATGAGCAATTGGTATTAATTCCTTAACCAGTAACCCATTTTCAGGAGACCGTAGAATCTTCTCTTTCACCATCTGCTTTTGTTTCCTTTCCTTTCTGGCCATACGCTTAAGTTCATTAATATTCGTCACCAATGGCTTCCGCTCATCTTTCTTAAGCTTTCTTGGAAGCTCGGTGGAAATCGACCCAGTAGAGTACATTCCACAAGGATGCTTTAAATTAATTATACCAACAAAGTTCTGAGTCGAACTTCGCATAATGATATCATGGAATTTCACAAGGTTTAGAACTCGTCTACACAACATTGCATCTCATAAGATCAAATTCCTGCATTTCAAAACAAACTGTCTGACGTGAGAACAACACAACAGAGTACCTAACATGTAAAGAAGTTAACTTATATACAAAATGTAAACGTAAGACAATTGAGGCCTTGCCTAAATTGTAGTAAACAAAAGACAATGAATACTAGAGAAATAACTTATAAAATAAACTATTTTGTTACAAACTCTAATCAACAACACCACAGCCATTCCCCCATCAAACAAACATCAAAAAAGACAAAATGAATTAACAATCTTCAATGTTCTGAATAGCAAACGGTTCAGCCTCTATAGCATGTAAACTCCAACTGTTCTAAATTTATAAAGCAACGTTTTACCAGTCAAATTGGCATCTTAATTTTCAATGAATAATTTGATACTTATTAAAAAAAAAGTGAAAAACAGTGTAATAACTTTTTTTTTTAAAACAAAAACAATGTAATAAGTTAGTTGAAGCATTTTAACAAACAGATTGCATAAAAGAAAGTAGATAAAGTGGGCCACATAGAGCGTGCGGGCGTCCTTTGGCGCGCTCACGTATGCAAACAAGTGCTTTTATTTTTTGATAATTTTTTTGCAGTAATATTATGAAAAGGTTAGCTTTTTTTGGTTTTTTTTTTCCTTTTTTTTTTTTTTGAGAATGGATATGCTGTAGCTCCCTATTTTTAAATGCATTTATGATATAAATTCCTTACCATAAATACGTAACTTCAAAATGAAATATATAAAATAAAAGGGTGTCTATATTACCACCCAGAAAAATGATCCAACTAGTGAATGCACACACTGTTAAGATTTGAAATTTGATTAAAAATACCCAAAATATTCCAATAATAACCCACAATTCAATTCAGGGCGCGGGTGCAAACCAAGGTTTGCACCGAACCGAGAAGGGTTCATGCTAATTTTTGGGACCCAAAAGGTTCTGAAGAAGTTGAATAAATCTGAAAGTAAATTAAATCAGATGCTCATATCAAAATCTAAGTCAATAACTTTCCATCAGAAATTGAAATAGCAAATGACTGCATTTATACATAATCAAAACAGGGAACATGACATTGATACCAAATAATGTGCAAGAGCAGGAAACACAATGAATTAATTTTATATATATATAAATAAAATGACAAAAATAGAAAAATGAGATACTCAGTCTTTGAGTATTTTCATCAAACACATGGTGGGTGCGTGTCTCTATGTACTTCAACAAACACGCGAAGATCACTAGAGAGGGAGACTCACGACGGAGAAAAATCAAAACAGTGCGAGGAGAAACACGCGAAGACCGGCGGCGAGAAGACGACCGACGAAGACCGGCTGCAAGGAAAACCAGAGGCACAGACCGGCGGTGAGGAAGACAGCCAGCGAAGACGAGATCGCCTACGAACGCAACTCGCGAACACGACCGGCGGTGCAGCACCACAACTCGCTGGTGGCTGGCTGGGTGAAGCGGCAGAGAGACGGTGGTGACCAGGCGGAGAGAGAGGAAGATGGGTGAGGCAGTGAGGACACATGAGAGAATTTCAGAGAGGGCGGGTTTTGAGAGAAAAAAATATGGAAAAAATTGAATTTCAGAGAGTACGGGTATATACTACGGATACGGCCCAGGGTATTCATACCAGATCCGAAACCGTTATTAATCGGAACATAAATGACCCGAGCGGGAGCTAAAACTGTCCAAAACATGTGCGTTCGGGTCGGGGTCAATTTTTTAGGTAAACTGCAATTAAATACCCTAATATTTATTGATATTATAAAATCGTATTTTTACTTAAACTACGAGGATGTATTCAATCTAGAATTAGTTGAAATTTAAAGTGCGTCGAAATTTGGATGTATTCAATCTAGACTTGTAAAGAATTCATCGAAATTTAAGGTGTATTTAATCCAAACTTTTATAAATTTTTAAAAAATTTATTCAAATATAGGTGCATTCAATCCAGATTTTTATAAACTTTTAAAATATTTTTATAAACTTTTAAAAAGTTCATCAAAATCTAGGTGTATTGAATTTAGACTTTTAAAAAATCCATCAAAATCTAGATGTATTCAAAAAGTCATAGACTTTGCAGATTTTATTTAAGTGATGAAATTGAATAGATTTTAGGAGATTTTAAAATAAAAAATATAAATGAAAAGTCACATTACAAATCTTGCTTTACTCCCATGGAATTTGATGAATCTTAAACTATTATTAATAAATATTATTTTTTCAAGACAAATCATTAAAAGTTCATCCAATTCTATATAAATATGTGAACAAGTCCAACAAACTCTATACAAAATTCTTACAAAATCTACATGAAATTTATAGAATTCGTGAACTCCACTAAAATCTATAACTTAAAAAAAATCCATCAAACTCTAATAAATTAAGATTGAATATAATTATTAATTTGATCCATAATATATTTAGAAATGTCACTTTTTTATCTATTTTTACTTTCTTAACTCACCTGGTCCTGATGTTTCTAAAATACATCAATTTAGTCCCTATGATCAAAATTTGGCGGTCAAACATGATATAAAGTATAAATTGTTTATTTTACCTTTTTTATTAAATTATTAAATTAGAATGACTTTTTTACCCTTTAATTTTTTAATAACCTTATCTATTTTGATAGTCTAATAAGAAATTGATAAATGCTATAAAAATTTATAAAATAAATATGATAAATTTCATTAAAAAATTAAAAAATTAAAAAATAATATCATTTATTAAAAATAAAATAAAATTCAAGATTAAATATTTATAAAAATCAAAATATAATAATAAAATTACAATATATATAAATTATATATTGAGTTTTATTATTATATTTTTATTTTTATAATATAATATAATAATAATAATAATAATAAATGTTATATATATTGTAATTTTATTATTATATTTAATTTTTACAAGATATATATCATGTACATATACTATATCATATACTCTAAAACTTATACATATATATATATATATATATATATATAATTTTAACTAAATTTTGAGTTTTATAAGTATTCACTCTTAATTTTATTTTTACTTTTAATAAATGATGGTTATTTTTAAGTTTCTTTAAATTTTTTAATGAATTTTATCATACGTATCAATTTCTTATTGAACTATGTAAATAGGTAAAATTGTTAAAATGTAAAAAGTTAGAGGATAAAATTATCTTTTTAATTTAATAATTTAATAAAAAAAGATAAAATAATCAATTTATAATTTATATCAGATTTGACTTTCAAAATTTTAACATAGAGACTAAATTGATATATTTTAAAAAAGTTAGGGACCATGTGAGTGAAAAAAGTAAAAACAGATTAAGAAATAATATTTCTAAATAAATTAGAGACCAAATTAATAATTGCCCAATGTACTAAATTATAGCTTAAGTAAAAGTACGATTTTATTGTAATATGTTTAAATATCATAATCTCCATTATAATTTGTCCAACCCCTAAATCATTGGAAAATGAAAAAAAAATAACATATCTGTTAAATTTGTTTTTTTCTTTTAAATTAGT
Organism: Xanthoceras sorbifolium; assembly: GCA_003430845.1. Classification (NCBI taxonomy): domain Eukaryota; kingdom Viridiplantae; phylum Streptophyta; class Magnoliopsida; order Sapindales; family Sapindaceae; genus Xanthoceras; species Xanthoceras sorbifolium. The sequence goes on from CM010615.1 coordinate 26,256,946, forward strand.
AATTATTATTTTGAACTCTATTATCTTGCTGAAGTTGAGAAATAACTACCAATTCTTGAACGTCCTATACAATATTTCAATATTCTATGTATAAAAACACTAAAATAAATTATTAACTTTTATAATAATATTATATATTTTTTATTACTTAACAAAATATAATGTAATAAAATACAATCATATACCAAACATGAGATAACTTAATACAATATAATAGTGCATCATCAAACACATGTTACTCTTCAAAAAAAAAAAAAAGACACATGTTTGTATTAAAGATAATACAATTCAATACAATACAATCAAATCTAATTCAATCCAATACAATACAATCAAATATGCTGAACGAGACTTTGAGTATAGGGTTTTTTTTAAATGATTTATGTTTTTGAGAAAATTCTGACACCAAATATTGAAGTTCATTATTTTCCATAACATTTCACAGAGATCACCACGTGAAATCATCAAGCATTTGTTGCGTGAAATCTTCTGAAAGCCAGCGAAAGGGGCAAATTGTAACACCCCCTGATTCGACCCGACTGGATCGACACAGGAAGTACTACCGGTTTTCAAAACTTTACTTACTTCATTTTATAAATTGCAAAAACCAATGAAAATCAGATCAATTGTAGTCTAAAAATATGTTTCTCGTGAGCCCATTAAATTTTATTTTTCAAAAATTTCGGCAGAGTTTCCTCTATTTTTCTGATTTCCCAAAACCTGTTTCAAATAAAATTCAATTCACACAAAATCCACAACACTTCTAAATATCATTTTCAATCAATTGCGCACTCTGCCGGTTAGTGCAACTTTCCAACAATTTTTCAAATAAAACATATATAAATAGTATTTACAAACATTTGAACAAAAGATAAATCATAAAACACGTATTACAAAACATATCTATACATATCAAATTATAGATTTCTGTATATGCATGCTTAACTAAATACAATATACAATTTCAAATTCAAGTATAACTACTCAAAAGAAACTGTGACTCTGGACCTTCAATCTGCTGTTACTTCTTCTCTATTCTTTGTTTCCCCCTGTGTCTCTGATACCTGCGCGTGATAAAATCGACGCGCTAAGCAATAATGCCTAGTAGGTGTACACTAAACTCGAGTATCAAAATCAATAATCATTTCATAATAACATTATACCAATATGATCGTATCAACCCATTTCAATTTTCAACTTTCTGAAATACATCATATAAAAACAGTTTCATAAAAGCATCTAAATTCAATCAATAAAACATACAAAATTCAGTTTCCACCTATTTTATACTCATTTTATTCAATTTGTAACATTTTATTCATATAAAACATTTTATTCCCTTTCATACTCTATTCTGGCCATACACTCATCATCCATTTCTCTCTCCAGGATTCGCCTAGACTGGACTAAGTCAGGTTTGCCCCGCGAGATGTCACTGTCAGGGATACCAGTACAATATCTATCTCCGGGATTCGCCTAAACTAGACTACACCAGGTTTGCCCCGCGAGATATAACAGTCATGGATACAGTGCACTGGCTACCTCCGGGATTCGCCTAAACTGGACTCAGCCAGGTTTGCCCCGCGAGATGCAGCAGTCATCACTATCAGTACAATGGTTATCTCCGGGATTCGCCTAAACTGGACCGTGCCAGGTTTGCCCCGCGAGATACAGCAATCATAGATACAGTGTAATAGCTATCTCCGGGATTCGCCTAAACTGGACTTGCCAGGTTTGCCCCGCGAGATACAATAGTCTCAACTCGTTATATCCAACAATCATTCACAAATCAAAATTACATTCAAAACCTTCGTCAATATTTGTAATATAAACTTCGTCAATTTCATATCAAAACCTTCCGTTTTGTTTCAAAATCAACAATTAATTGTCAAATCGTATTTACGAAATAATAATTATATACAAGTTTTCCAAAAATCATTTCCACACATATTCCCAAATAAATTTTCAAACAGTTTCTACAATATTCGTAAACAAAACAGAATTATACAAAATCCATACATAAATTTCATGCTCAATTTAACGAAATATCGAAAATTCAAATGAAAATATATAACGAAAATTATCACAAATGCAGAGATCAGTGTACACCTACCTGGATTCCGTTTTTACGCCTTTTTCTTTCTGAATTTCCTTTTCCTTTCTCTTTCCTTTTTCTCTTTCTTCTTCTTCTTCTTCTTCTTCTCTCTTTTCTTCTTCTTCTCTTCTTTTCCTTTCTTTCTCGGTCTCTCTTTTCTCTCTGTTTTCTCTCTTTTCTTTTTCTGGGGCTTTTTGCGACGAATTATTTTTTTTTATAAAATTTCGGTCGTCGCGACCTGTGGTCGCGATGACCAGGTCGCGTTACTCTCTGGAGCAACTCCACCGTCTTCATCGCGATCACCCATCGCGGTACCCTGGTCGCGCTGGTGGTCGCGTTGCTCACTGCCCGAATTTCATTTTTTTCATCGCGAGCAGTTCATCGCGATCTGTGGTCGCGGTGACTGGTCGCGGTGACTGGTCGCGATGCTCACTGCCAAGAATCACCATTGTTCATCGCGAGCAACTCATCGCGATCTGTGGTCGCGATGGCCAGGTCGCGATACTCCCTGTCCCAGTTTTTCACTTTTCTTTTTCGTCCTGCATCATTTCTAGACCGTTCCATCTGGTCCACCTATTACATTTTACACCCCTCAACTCATACATATTTTATCCACATAGTCAAAATTAATTACTTGAAATTTGGGATGTTACACAAATAATGTATGATCTATGCCTGTAATATATCATTAAATTCATCTCGACAAGCCCTGTAATAAAATCTAGAATCACGTTCAAAAAAAAAAAAATCCAAAACATTTCACGTAATAAGGTGATGATTTCACGGTAGCACATCACTGATGATTACAGTGAAATCTTATGAGTTTCGTTTTGAAACTCAAACCTAAATGTCTAACATTTCCCAAACCCAAAACACAACTTAAAATCACAACAAAATACAGAGTTTCTAGGGCGAATTGCACTGAACTACCCTGAATTTATGCATAATTACACGCATAATACGAGTTTATCGTTTATTGCACTCAAGTACCCTTGACCATGTTGACTTCGTTAAAACTAATCGTTGACTAACTTTTTTTAAGAAAATGACATAAATACCCTTGTTAATAAATATAAAAATAACATTAAAAAAAGTTATTAATAAAAAATAATTAAATAATAATTAAAAAATAATAATAATTCACCATCATCATCTTCCTCAATCAATCCACCATCTCCTCCATTTCATTCATTCAACTCTTCATATTCATCACCACCACCCATTCATCTTCAACAATTAATCCATCAACCATCGACCTAAAAATCAAAATACCACATCACAAAAAAAAAATAATAATAATTACTCAGATATGGAAATAGAAGAGATCTGGAAATTTTTTCCAGATCTCTTCCTTAACATTAAAAAAAAAATGAAAGTACCCAGATCTAGAAATGTAAGAGATTTGGAAATTTTTTCCAGATCTCTTCCTTAACATTAAAAAAAATACCAACTTTTCCATTTCCAGATCTCTTAACATTTAATATATATATATATATATATATATATATATGCAACTCCATCACAGATAAAGGAGAAGACTGTTTTAATCACAGAGTTTCAAGAAAGAAAATTTTGTATGTAAATAAAGAATTTTTTTTAAAAAACCCTGAGTTTCTTGGGAGTTTTGTAACTTCTTTCTCTATACAAGTGAATCCAATTAATCAAGAACCCACAATATGTTAAGCAAGATCACAGTAACAATCAGCAACCATCCAAGAAACCAAGCCCACTTTGGGATTAAAGTACCAGCTGCTCGACTACAGAATAACTAGGCATAAAAGGAAGGAGACAGAGTTTCATACAATTTGGCTGAAGCAGGAACATCAACTTTTCTAAAACCAGCAAGACTCCATACATTCTGACAAGTGACAAGCACTTGTAATCTCAGCAAGAATAATAAGCACAAGGATTGCAAACGCTCCATAACGAACCATGAATCGACAAGTAATTAGCTTTTTTTTTTGGGTTTGTTATTGTGATGTGGTCTTTTAATTTTTGAATGGATGGTTGATGGATTAATTGTTGAAGATGGATGGATTGGTGGTGATGAATATGAAGAGTTGAATGAATTGAGTGGAGAAGATAATGGATTGATGGAGGAAGATGATGCTCTCTCTCTCTCTCTCTCTCTCTCTCTCTCTCTCTCTCTCTCTCTCTCTTATTCGATTTTGAAGTGAGAAATTGGGAGGAAGCCACTATGAGGGGCATTTTAGGACATTATATGTTTAAGTTGGTTAAAAACAATTAAAATTTTATATGTGGTTAAAAATAATTTGTATATATTTTATTGACTATTTATAAATTTTACTAATAAAAATTAGCCCATGCTCAGTATATCTTAAAAAATAAATAACACCTAAACCCCTTGCAGTTTGTACATTTACAACGGGGAATCAATATTTGAATTTATTAATAAAGATCTCCCCAGTCATAAGTCAAATTTTGTCTAACTTAATAGGTATATAGGTAATTTTGTCTTTTCAAGTTTTTTTTAAAAAAATTATTTAATAAAAATTAAAAAAATTGAAAATGAATCTCATCTATCCATCTTTGAGGTGATAGACGGTTGAGATTCATTTAATATATATTTTTTAAATAATAATATTTTTTTAAAAAAAAATGGAGTGTCCCTTTATGGATCTCCATTGCCCATGTGCGAGTTGGCTTCACGATGGTTCGCGAAATTAGACTTGGGTTCGCGAAGATCTGGAATTCATGAACTGACATGGGTTCGCGAACTAGGTACTGGGGAGGCGAGCCTCCCCTGGTCCATCTGAGATGAGATGGGCAGTAAAGATCTTAACTTTTTTTTATTTATTATTTAATAAATTTTTGGTAATTTCAAATATTAAATTGGGGGCATTTTGGTCTTTTTAAGGGTCAAACATGGTCAAACGTAAAATTGGATAAAGTTTAACTAACATTAAAGGAGGTATTTGTCAATAAATTCAAAAATTTAATTTCACTAAGTGTTATTTACTATATTTTAAATTTATATTTAGGAAAAATATTATTTTCATCATCATCATTTTTCGAATTATCACTTTTTGACCGTTGTTTGATGTTTTGGCTCGTGGTTCCCAATTTTTTTAAATCAATCAAATTAGTCATTATATTAGTCAATAATTACTTAATTTTGATGATGTTAAGTGGTATTTCAGTTTTTACACACAAAAATAACTATTTACGTTAAGAAATAAAGACAAATTAAATTATTAAATAAAAATAATGGTGATAAAAAAATAATAAAAAAGGAATATATATATATATATATATATATTATATAATTGATAAAAAAAATTTAATTTTTTTAAGGGTAAAATAATCAATATGTACATTATGTTAGGTTTAATTATTAAAAATCTAGCTAAATGAAATAATTTAACTAATTTCAAAAAATTTACGAACAACCTAAAATAAAATATCAAATATTAATCGAAAAGTAATAATTTAAAAAAAAAGATGAAAATAATTTCGCTCTCTTTTTTAACCCTACGACTTCTAAGACCAAAACATTTTAAAAATAATTCTTGGCCTTGCATTTGTTTATTAGGCAGGTGTAATAACATGCTACAAAATACATAAGAGAGAACTTTAATTTAGTCTCTATTGGTTCATTAAACCTCACTTTTTTATTCACGTTTTACTTTTTAGTTTTATAGTCCCTAATACTTAGAAAATCGATCAAAATAGTTCTTCTATTAAAATAGACATTAGTCAAAAGAGAGTTAATCGAGATATAATTATCTTTACATTATGAGGTTGTTAGGATTATGACACGTGTATTTAATTTTAAAAAGATAATAAAAAATTTAAAAATATATTTTTTTAAAAAGAACAAATAATTTTTTTTTTAAAAAATATATTGGTAGATGGAGATTGAATCCCCACCTAACAAAGAGTAAAAAAATAAATAAATAAATAAAAGGTGAATCCACCATCCCTGGAACAGCGATGGTTGCGATGGCCCTCGCTGGAGATCCGTTGCCTGGCGATGGGCTGCCATCGGATCGCTAGCGATGGCCCACCAAATAAGTAGGGACTACGAAAATTAAAAGTAAAAAAATGAGATTTTATAAATAAATAGGGACTGAATTAAAGTTTACCCAATATACAAACCCGAAATCTCTGTTTTGTTGACCAAACACAGATTTTTACAATCTTTCCTCGACAAAGCCCAGATGGCTCTGAGTCTGAAAATCCATCTTTTATCCCTAAACACCCTATCCGGACAATCTTTGAAATTCCAATCGAATCCCAACAGACCCAGAACCCAAATCCTATGTAGCAGAAGCAGCAGCAGTATTAGCATCAGTGATTCAGAGCTGGCATCAGATTTGGCAAAAATAAACACCCATTTGCTGCACAAAGAAGAGGCCATGAAGAAGAGCAAATATTTGCTGTTCACTGAGTTGTGTCAGTTCCTGGATCTCAAAGAAGATCAAGTGAAGAAGAAATGGAGCAAATTTGATGAAGATGAGAAGTGGGATTTGGTTAAAGGGTTTGTGAGTGTGTGGAGTGTTCATTTTCATCCATTGTCTCCCAGGTCTGTCAAGCAAATGATTGAAGAGTATTTGCGTGAACAGAACCAGCACCCATCTTCCTCTCCAACTTCTGCTCCTGCTTCTCTTCTCTTTTCTGGCTTCAAGAGTTTATTCAGTTAGATTTATTTTTATTTAGAGTTTGTTGTTTTCATTTGAACAATATTGTTATTATTATATAGACATAATTTGTTCATGTTGAATTGAATATCATTTTCTAAATTAAAGCTTATTGTGAATCAGACATGGAGGATATTTGTTAAGAAAATAACTCAGAACACAGTTTAACATATCGGAATTAATTGAACTCGAAACATTTACCATTACAACCAAATCAATAGAAGATGTCATGTTATTTGACGTCTGAGACATGCATATCATTATTTCCTAATTTTTTGTAATATAGTATTATTTTTCAGCGTAATAATCAATTCTCAATCTTTTGGAGTATGGTATATCTTTCATTTCAATAAATTTTATTATTTTTCCAAGTTTTCTTCACAAACAGTACCAGATGTTAAAAGAAAAGAAATCAAATAGAGTCAAGAGAGCAAAATGTATTTCATTCTATTAAGTGACATTCAACAAAATATTTGCATTTGCATGATATGAATTACAGAATATGAATGCTGATTAGGCGTAACTAAATGTGCTGATGTGGCAGCAGCTAATACCAGCCTAACAGATTCTGAAACTCAGCTTCATCCAATAGCTTGACTGCCAAGCAAACACTGTAGAATTCTCTTGCCTTAACACCAGCCTCAGGTCCTTAATTTACATAAACTTCGAATATTGCTAAACAAGAATCATTAATTACCTATTTGTAAACTATAATAACAATGAATATGAGAGAGAGAGAGAGAGAGAGAGAGAGTTCAATAGTTCATGCAAGTGGTTAAAATAGCATTGGCAGAACAAAAATTGGGGGAAGTCAGACAGAGAGAGAAAGAAGGCCACAAGATATAGAATGACTTGTTGAAAAATTAACTGACATAAGCTGCGTAAAAGAATGGGACATATCATCTTTCACGTTCCAAACTGTACGTGTTTATTTTCTAAAAGGTATATGCAAAACAAGTCATAATAAGGACTGTACATCAACACCAGTATCACATGTTGAGATTGGCTAAGTGATGCTCCAGCATCTAAACATGCTGACTAAACCAGCAAAGCAAAAGGTAAAATCCACTCAAGTTCTCTGAAACTCCAGAAAGCAAAAAAGACTGCTTCAGAATTAAAGAAAGAGCAAGGCCATGCAATGCAATCTGACCCAACTCCACAACATAATAATGCAATATCAAGATAATACCAAAGATAAAATAAACTTTAAACCACAATTGCTCATCTATTGATACATGAACTATTACCATTACATGAATAAAGGATGATTTGAAAAATCAAATTGCAATTTATGGTCAACGAAAAAGGAAATTGAAGGGATAAAACCTGAAAATTAACCATACTGACAAATGAATTTGTTCACACCTGTAACCTTTCACTGCAAAATTGATGTTATGTATTATCTTACAACAACTTTTAAAAGGGGGGTTTAACAATTTCTAAACATTTCGACCCAGGGTCCTCTGCTTGGTTGCATGCTGTACTACTTTATCTTCCACAGGGAGGCCCTTCCGTCGCCTCACGGCATCAATGAGCTTTCTGGCTGTATTGGGAAGAACACTAGAACCATCTCCAAACTCTTCAATCTCTTCTTCTGTTTTGGGTACAAAGAAAGGATCCTCAGGAAGTTCTTCCCAATGGCTAAGTACAAGAAGAGCACTAGCAGCACCAGAAGTCCATCTCCTAAGCTCATCAGCGAAACCGAAACTTTCAGAAACTGGCAAATAAGCATGAACAATAAATAGTGAAGACCCTTCCTGCATTTCCTCCTTTAAGATTCGGGCACGCCTTCGAGCAAGCACAGCATACATAGGGCCCAAATATTCAGTCGGAGTGTTCAACTCACAAAAATACATGGCTTCTACAAGCCGAGGTTTCTTCTGAAGCACAGCTGCTCTACAAGCGTCTTTAACTGCTGTCATAACCTGTCCAGAGAAGATGCCATACTGTTCAGATTGTCGGAGAGATTCAGGATCATCAGATTGCCCAGCCAAGGGAGAGATGTAGGCCTCAACAATAAAAGCCAATCCCCACATTGGCTCATCACATAAGGGGCCAGCTGCAGTAGCTAGCTGAAATCCCGAAACTATGGTGCTCTCAAGACTCTCAGCCTCCGTAAACATTGTTGGAGCTTGAGTAACTTCTGAAGATGACTCAACAGCTGTATCACCATTACTATTACCATCACTGGAATTCTCCACAAAGCCTAATCTCTTAGATACATGAGCAGAACCCCTTACCAGAACAGAACCATCAGTATTATTTCTTTTGAAATCCGGCGTAAATAGGATGTTTGCACCAAGCCGCCCAGGACCAAGGGCCCACATCCTTTGAAGAAACTTCTGCCACTTTGCTCTGCATTTCTCCTCCCAATCCTTGTCATTGTCATTCCCAGATGAAATATGACTCTCCAAGGCACCCATTAGGCGTCTTTTGAAGGCTTCAACTGGATTTTCATCCTCACTAATGCTTGATCTCTGGGTTTCCAAGATTTTAATGGCATGCCCTCCAAAGATATTTCCAAGCAAGTCAACAGATTCATCAAGCACCTTAGTCACCATAGAAGGAAGTCTCATGACTTGAACCCGAATAACACATCTCCCATTCGGAGTCGTCTTCTCAACAAAATCTAAGCTCCCACTCAACAACTTCAGATTCTCTAATGCATTACATGTCTCATCCTCAATGGTCTCTTTATAGGACACGAGAGGTGGGGAGACTTCCAATCTTACCTTAGCAAACCTTTCCTTCAAATCCTTTATGCATCTTTCTAGATGAACCTCTCCGGCAGCGGCAAGAACATTTTCCCCTCTAGAAGAAACAGTAACCTCTACAAATGGATCTGCCCGATTCAGAAGCCTCAATCCTTTCATCAGAGCACCCATATCTGATGGATCAGATGGCTCAATAGCAACTCTTAAAGTGGGGGAAACCTGGAATACCATACTTGAGAAAGGCCAACAGTTTCTTGTAGATGAAAGAGTTGCACTCTTCAGTATATGCTGACCAAGGCCTCGGATTGCCACAATATTCCCTGCCTTAGCAGAGGCTACTGGTTTCAAGCCTTGACCCATCATTAAATATAAGGAGTGCAACTCTGCTTCTTGAATGTGCTTCTGCATTGAGTCTGATTTTAATGGATCATATAAAGCTGAAAGCACAAAAACTCTTTGTCCTGAATAAAGAACTCCACTAAAAATCCTTGCAAATGCAAGGAAGCACTCATCTGATTCACCTTTTTCTGTATAATTGTTCAAAATCTCCCCATGTGAACCTCGTTGAGGTAGCATTTTCATTGGGACTGAAAACATCTTGGATACAAAAGCTACACATGGTGCTTCATGGCTTGAATCACAAGCTTCAACTGACTTTCTCACATTATCTGCCTCTGCAAGTACACTCAAATCAACCTCATTACGCAAGACATCTCTCTTTGGAAGCAAACGTGAAAGTCGAAAAGATTGGGCAGAAACTGGATCCGGCGTACACTTCACTACCATCAACAAAATCGCATCAGACAAAGGAAGCCAATGGCTCATGACAGATTGAACAACAACTTTTGGATCCTTGTTCTGAAGCTCACGAGGCGGTATAGACAAATTAAACTTTTTAATCAATTTCTCCACGACCCCTTTATCCCCATCCTCTAAAGCAGCCTGGTAAATTTTCCACAATGGCTCAAGCACAAACTGTACAAACATAGGTCGGGCATTACTCACATTAGCTACTTCCTTCTTCCCCACAATCTTATCCTTCGAAATCAAATAATGAGGACCCCACAAAAGCTTCTGCAATTTATCCACACTCAGTTTCTTAGCTGTACCCACTTGAAGGTTCTTAGCCCAAAACTCAGCAAACTGACTAATTCCAAAACCCCACCCGTCCAATGCACAGGTAAACGCTACGTTCCCCTTTTGGGGTTGAAACGTATCCTCCTCATCATCCTCTATAAACTCAAGATTCTCATCACCAATCTTTTCAGATGGCCCCGCAAGTAAAGAATCTACATCAGACAAATACTTCTCCGACTTATACGTACTCACAATTCCATTCACCTCATGAACAATCCTCAACAACCGGTTATAAGCCTCCATGGGACTCATCTTCAACTCGTAAATCAACCTATCAATCTTATTAATCACCAAACATGGCGTTAACTTCTCAATCCAGGATTGACGCAGTACAGCATGCGTCTGAATGTGGACACCCTCAACAGCATCAACCAACACCAACGCACCATCACTCAGACGGGCGGCTGTGGAAACCTCACTACAAAAGTCCATATGACCAGGGGAGTCTATAAGATTAATCGAATAGTCTTTGTACTGAAGAGCAATGGAAGAGCTCTTCATCGTGATGGCACGCCTTTGCTCTTCGTCAAGATAATCCATGAACCTTAATTTACCGGCGAGTTTCGGGTGGAGCACACCCCCACCGGAAGAAGCAATCAAATGGTCAGCAAGCGTTGTTTTACCATGATCTACATGTGCTAGTATGCATATGTTTCTTGTTTTTCGAGCATCCGATTCATCCATGGTTAAACAGAACCGAAATTGAACAAATAAAAACCCTAATAAAAACGTTGAAAAAGAACAAATTTGAGGAGACGAATACCACCCTGCCACAAGTTGTTGTCTTTTTCGCGACTAGAGATGACGACGACCACCACGACGACCGGCGACTACGAACAAATTTTAAGCTTTACTACAACATTTGGACAGCTGCGACCGTTTAGGAGGGCAAAGAGGAAGAAGAGAAATTTGCAGGGTAAATTGTACTAGGTACCCTTAAACGTACCCATAATTTCACACAGTTGAAACTTTTGTCCAACATTATACTAACATTGACATTTACTAAATCTCATAACCAGCTGGGCATTTTCAACCCAACCCCAATTACCCGACTCAACCCAACCTGAAATTATCAGATTAGGTCAGGTTGGTAGAATAAATACAACAAGGGAAATGGTTGGGTTGAGTTACCTGAAGGAAAAAAAAAAAAATCTGATATATATATATATATTGAATTAAACATAACCAAAACGAAACCCAAACAAACTAGGTGAAGATAACTTCCTCCTAAACCAGCATCCTTAAGTCAGGAAGTACTTCTTCCAACAAAACAAGATCAATAGCATGGACTAAAGCCATTTTCGTCAAATTATGAGCTACCATATTGATGTTCCTCGAAGAAAAAATAAAACTAGAAAAACCAAATAACAATTTTAAATCAAGGATATATTCAATAACTAGCCCCATCTCTGAACGAATCGGCCTGTCAGCTAGGATGAGAACGATAACTGAAAGAGAATCGAATTCAATAATGGCAGGAAGTAACCCTGATTCTGCAGCCAACTTCATACCAATTTGGATTGCAACAGCTTCGGCAATAGCAGGACAGTAGCGAGCTTCAATTGTCTTAGCTGCAGACAGTATAACAACCCCATTGTTGTCCTTAATGACTATATCAATGCCCACCTGAATCCCATCAAAACAAATAGCTGCATCGGAATTTATTTTGAACAAAGAAGCATCAGAAGGCCGTCAGGTATGGCCCCTCAAAACAGCAGGTAAGGAAGAAGGTGAAATTGCACCAAAAAACACAGAAACCTGAAACTCAGCTAAAAACACTTTGCACCAGCTCACAATACCTGCAGTAGGGAAAGAACTCTCATTACGAATTAACTTGTTCCTTCTAAACCAAACTCACCACCAAATAACCCAACAACTCAAAATGGGCAGCGGGGTTAAAAAGCTTGCAGCTGAACAAGAAATCTTGAGCTAATATAAAATCAAAGGAAGAAGGAAAAGCCATCGAGATACAATCAGTCTGAATCGAACTCAAAGATTTGCAACCCCAAATGGCATGAACAATGGTTTAATCTCGATTCAAACATAGCGGATACATAGCACTACCCACAATATGCTTGTTAACCAGCCTACTTAATGAGGGAATCCATCCATGAAAGACCCTCCATAGAAAAATCTTTATTTTGGACGGAATATTCAGTTGTCAAAGAAACTGTCACTAATCTGAAGCGCCGGAAGGGCCTGACGAAGAAAGGACCTGCAAGCTAGAACGAGAGAGCCAATATTTGCTCTTAATTGAATACAACCCAAGCTTATCATAATGCCAAAGAACCTCATCCAACCTACTGTGGGAAGAGAGATTAATGTTCAAGATTAATTCAGCCTCAAAAGGGAGAAAGGAGGAACAAATGAGCTCTTCATTCTAGCCACCCGAAGCTGAACACAACCCATTGACACACAAACTATCGATCCTTATAAATCGAAATAAAGGAACCATTTCCCACATGCCAACAAATTCCTTTGTCCCGTAACTCCTTACCTCATAACAGACTTTTCCAAAGAAAAGACGAGCTAGCCTTACACTACACTTTTAAAAAAGAGCAACAAGGAAAATAAAAACCTTTTATCACTCTTGCAACCAAGGAAAACGGAAATTGAAAAAGCCTCCAAACTTGCTTTGCAAACAAAACTTGGTTAAACAACTTAAGATAACAGAAGACTAAGCCACCATCCAATTTATTTTTGCACAAGAAATCTCATTTACGCCAATGGATCTTTCGAGACTGTGAAGTGCTCCCCCACTAGAATTTGGAGCACAAACGATGAATATCATCCACAAGAGCACTTGGGAGCTTAAACAAATTCATGGTATAAGAAGAAATAGCTTGGATGACAGCCTTAATCAGTACTTCCTTGCCATCAATGGAGAAAAAAAAAATTCTTCCACCCTTTCAATTTACGCAAAATCTTCTCTTTAATAATAGCAAAACTTTGTTGTTTTCCACGTCCAATCCAACCTGGAAGCTCCAAATAACAATCGTAATTAACCACTAACCTAACACCCAACGTCTGAACCAAAGATGTCGCCACAACATGAGGAACATTTTTTCGAAAACACATGGCTGATTTTTGGAAATTAATAAGCTAACTAGAAGTTAAAGAATACACATTGAGAATCTCCTTAACCACCAAACAACCAGAAATTTTTGCCCTATTAAACAACAGCCTATCATCAACAAATAATAAGTGTGAGATCGAAGGACCTGAATGCCCACATCTAAGCCCCTTTAACCGGCCATCCTCCTCAGCCGATAAACCTTCCGCACAGATTAGAAAAAGATAAGGAGAAAGGGGATCACCCTGCCTCAAACTCTAGTCGGAGTGACATAGCCATAAGGCTCTCCATTCACAAGGAACTGATATGAAATCATTGAGACACAGTGTATAATCATTTGAACCCATTTAAAGGAAAACCCCAACTGAAGCATCATTCTTTCTAAGAAGCAACACTCTACTCTGTCATAAACTTTTGACATATCTAATTTGAGTGTCAAGAAGCCTTTTCGATCTAGATAATGGCACTTAATCGCATTGAGACACTCGTAACCAATAATCACATTATTAGTTATAAGATGACCCTACAAGAAAGCACTCTGGTTCTCCAAAATTACATTCCCTAGTACTAACTGAAAGTGATTTACCAGAGCTTTATCCATTATCTTATATAACACATTGCAAAGGCTGATAGGACGATAATCGAAAATTTTCTTTACATTAGTTATCTTCGAAATCAACGTAATCAAGGTCGCACTAGTCGCTGCTAGGGACGCCCCCTCATTCAAACACCCAAGACTCGCCTCTGTCACTTTCTTCCCAACCACCTCCTAATTATTCTGATAGAACAACGCTTGCATGCCATCAATACCAGGCGTTTTCAAAGGGAACATTTGCTTTACAGCAACATGTATTTTCTTAACATCAAAACTCTTTTTCCAAAATGGCATTCATCCCTATAGTAACACGTGGGCGGACACCCCGAAACACCTCCTCCATCATACCAACAGCCAGCCACGAAGAAGTGAACATAGTGGAAAAGTAGTCAATGAACATGTGAACCACGTTATCCTTACCATCCCGCCAAACCCCTTGATCATCCACAAAACTCAATAACACATTCTTCTTTTTCTTGTTAGAAGCATGCTAATGGAAAAAATAGTGTATTAAGATCCCACATCCCCCTTTGAGCCAGTTAATACGCGACCTTTACTGCCAATAAGATTCCTCCTAGAGAAAGAGATCATCTAGCTTGCTCTCCAACCTCCTAAGATGGCTCCTAGACACTGCCGAAACATGACAGTTAGCACTATGAAGATCCCGTCTCACCTTAGAGATTGCAGACTACTAACCCTTCCTCCTTTTTATGTTCCAATCATTCAACGCATCAGAACAAGAGGAAATATCCTCTAAGACTGAATCCAAAGCTGCAGCATTGTTGCCAGACTGACCATCTACCCTTCACAATCTCTCTACACTCCTGCTCTTTTGCCCAGCAAGCTTCAAACTGGAACCTGCGGCCTCTAGCAACCTGATACACACCCGAGACTTCTTGCCTTAACTATGTCTCAAGAATCAGAGGATGATGATCTGAAGACCAAAAATCCAGATGGTGGACAATTATATTCGAAAATAATTGTTGCCAATCACTAGAACCAAAGCACATGTCCCAACTGTTCCTGCACGAAACTATCTCCTACACGCCTATTACACTAAGTAAACTGAGGGCTGAAAAATCCAAGATCGTGAAGAAGACAATCCAAAATCACAGTACGTAATGAATCCATTTGACATTCAAATCGACACACCACAAAGCCAAGGAAGGTTAGATAGACCACTTAAACAGTGAAGAAGACTCCAAGTCTGATGGTACTGAGAGACCTCTGGATGACCATAGAAGCCCGTAAAGCACTAAGGAGATCCCTTACTAGTGCATACCAAAACATCAGTATGAGACTTAGAAAAAGATAACAAAGAAACATCAATCTCATTGGACTAGAATAAACACAAACCGCCACTACGTCTAATCCTGTCAACAACTAACTTTCCTACAAAGCCTAAATGAACCCGACACAATTCAAGCTGAGAATGATTCAGAACAGTCTCCATTAAAGAAAACTAAAACTGGGCAATGCGATCGCACATGATGGTGCAACACTTGGAACGTCCGGTTATTACCTAACCCCCGAAACGTTCCAAATCAAGAGTTTCATGGCGTCCGGCGGGCCTGCTCAACATGTCTTGCCGATCCTTCTGAAGATTCCATCTGATCAACAGTAATCACCTTGCTCCGCTTTGGTCGATTACCCACCCATAGAGCCTTAAGACCCATAGGCCTCTTTCCCAACGCCTTCAAAGATGCCTGAGAAGGATTAGATAACTTGCTATCCGTCCAATTAACCCGTTTCCACCGTGTCCGATGAGTCGATGATGGCCCGAAGCCAGCCAAACTCAACTGTAATTTTTGGTTCCTAACTTCATGAAGGTCAAACCCTATCTCACCAGCCGCAACACCCGTTTCGTCCAATGATAAAGCCTCACACAACAACTCCAACTCTGAAGCATCCATAATAATTCAAGAAAAGAGAACTAGTGTAAGTAAAAAAACCAAACTGCATTCACAAGGAATAAAATCAAGATTCAAAGACCCAACGGCTACTTTCACTCTAAGTTTTCAAAGAGACAAAACCCTAAGAAACCCTAGAGAAAAGAAATTAGTTTTCTTAGCATTTAGAACCTATTTCTTTCTCACAAATGTTGATAAAAAAAAATGATAATAGTTCTCTCTCTATATCTATATCAACAAATTGTATCTATGTATCTGTGTCAGGGACTACTGCCCAAAAAATAGTTGATATATAATAATATAATATAATAAAAAAAATGGTTTATAACATATAACATTCTCACAAGATATAATATTAACCCAATTCTTTACATAATCCTTTATTAAAATAATTTTATAAGCAATAAAAAATTATACTTATTCAAAAATAATTTAACATAAGTCGTATGAAATTATTATTATTTTTATTTTAAAGTTAACTCGATCAACCCAACTCAACTAAATCCAACCAATATTGGGTTGGGTTGAATTGTTTCCAACTCGATTTTTATTTGGTTAAGTTGGTTACCTAACCCAAAAACGTTGAAAGGCACCCCTACTCATATGGGTCCAGTTGGTTTGCACAATTGATTTTGACAGAAATATTGAAAATACTCTTTTACCCTTGGAGTGTTTCAATTGAAATGAAATTACATTTTAACCCTCCATCTTTTAAAATAAATTTGTGACTTATTTTTTTTTTTTACATATGAAGTTTTAAAGAATTTGAAAAGTAAAATTTAGAAGTTATGTTTATTTTTTAAATGGTTTAAAAATATGAAAAAGGTACCCAATATTTTTTTGAAAAAGATAAGTTGAAAAAAAAAAGCAACTTTTGTCTAAAATTAAAGGGCAAAAATTATTTTGATCTCTAACTTTTTTTGAATTATTACTTTTTGATCGATGTTTTCTTTTTTACCTCGCGTGATCCTTAATTTTTCAACAATCTATCAATTTAGTCCTTCTGTTAGTCAACAATTAGTCAAATTTAATAATGTTAGGGGTATTTCGGTTTTTACACACAAAACTAAAAATTAAGGTTAAAAAATAAATAAAAAATTATTAAACAAAAATTTAATTCTTAAAATAAAATAATAACAACTGAAAAAATATTTTTTTTCTAAAATTAATTAAAAATTACTTTTAATAACTTATTTTATTTTTAAAAATAATAATACCTCCTCTTGACATTCTTAAAATTATTTTTAATTATTATTTTAATAATTTATTTTATTTTTAATTTTAATTTATTGTAATTTATTTTTATATTTTAATATTAATTTAAAGTATTATTTTAAATTATTAAATTTTCATAAATTAGTTATTTATTGTAATGATTTTCTAAAAATTTTTTAAAGGTTTTTAATTTTGGTTTTAATTTATTTTTAAAATACTTTTTATATTCTTTAAATATTTAAGGGCTTTTTTTTTTATAAATTTTGTGTATTTCATAATTTTAATTTTTTTACTAACACATATTAGATTCTTATTGAATGTACAAATTAGCTTAATTTGTTAAATTTTTAAAAATAAAGGATAAAAGTATATTTTTCAACTCAAAAATTTAAAGTTAAAAGTAAAATGGTCAATATGCATATTCTGTCATTTTTAACGATCACTTAGACAGAAAAACCAAAATGATTGATTGTTGAAAAGTTAGGGACCATGCGAGTCAAAAGAAATATTAGTCAGAAAGTAATAATTTAAAAAAAGATACGAACCAATATAAATTTTTCCCAAAATTAAAAGAGGTTAATGAATGTTAATATTTTTCTTCCAAAACTACCCTCATAAATTACTCAAATTAAATTATAACTAATTAAAATTAAACACTTCAACTTTTGTAATCCAATTCCAAGGAGGCAACTGCCTCCTTCAGTGCCACTGTAATCTTTTTATACTTTAATAAAAAATCTTTATTCATTTAATTTTGTTATTTAAAAGTCTTCAGCACCCCCTTAGTGTTTTATAATGACCATCTTTCAATCCAAAGATTGTTGTTAAAAATCCTTTTTTTAATTTAATTGATCCAGGAGATTTATATTGATTTAAGGGCTTGAATTGAAATATGCTCATTATAATATAATAAGGAGGTACTGACTTGAAGCGTTCTATAATATATATATATATATATATATATATATATGGAGAAACCCCTGAGGTTTAGCTTTTATATGGAAAAAGATATTTATTCTATAAAAACACGCCTTACAATTTGCGACAGTTACATATTTCATTGGTAACCACATAAGCTACAAAATAGAAAATATGTCAAATATTAATATTTAAAAATTAATTAGGGATCAAATTGGGAATCACCTTATATTATATATAATTCAATTTTGATATTTTACTACACAGTTTTCCTTATTTGACTTTAATGCAGTTTACTTATTTACCTTTCTGAATTTCAAATATTTAACGAAATGCTAATTGAATATTATCAGTTGGGGTATTTTGATAAATTCAGAAACTACGTGGGTTAAAACTGTAACGCCCCTAATTTTTCGAATTATAAAAAGTATATTATTTTTATAGTGCATTTGGAGAATAACGGGTCTAATTGACTATTAGTGAAGTGCATTTGGTAATTGGATAAGTGTGGAATAGTTTTGGAATAATTATTGAGATGGATTGTGATTAAGAGTAAATTTGTGTCATGATAGGATTTTAAGAAGCTCAAGGGTGCAATTTGTAATTAAGAAGATATTTATAATATATATATAATATTATTAGTGGAAAAAAAATAATAAAATAATAAAAAGATAGGGTGAGTTGGCATGAGATAAGAGGAAGAAAAAAAAAACAAAACAAAAGTTGAAAAGTCAAAGACAACACAGCATCTCTTAAACTTCAACCAAACCAAAACATAAAACAAATTGAGAGGAGAAAAAGAGAGAGGCGGTGAAGAAGAAAGAAAAAGAAGAAAAAAAGAAGAAGAGAGCAAGCCGAGAGAGTGAGAGAAAAGAAAAGAAGAAGAAGAGAAGAAGAAGAAGAAGAAGAAGAAGAAGGAAGGAAGAGAAAAAAGAAAAGGAAAAGAAAAGTGTTAGGAAATTATCCAGGTTCGGTGTACACTAATTTTCGTATTTTTTAAATTTTTCAGAAATTTAATTCAGAATCGTTTTATATTATTTTTAATTATTGGTGATATATTGTGATTCTGAATATATATATATATATATATATATATATATAAATTGATTTTGACTCTATATATTTATATAGATTTATATATATTGTATGTGATGATTTTATAATTTGTGAAATAAGTTTGAATTTTGTCAATGTGTTTATTGATTTGAATTTAATAAAATTTAGTTTGACCATAAAGAAATGATATTGTGAAATGGCCCTAAGATACTTGGACATATATACGGATATAGGAGGTTGGTATACCAGCTGGGTTCAGTGAGCAGTACTGCACCGACATTGACATTGCTATTGATGATTTATTATGTACCTCCTCATGGATTCGTCCAGGGGTAGGGAGACACGTACCTCCTCACGGATTCGTCCTGGGGTAGGGAGACACGTACCTTCCTAAGGATTCGTTCCTAGGATAGGGAGCTATGTACCTCTCTAGGTTCCGACCACTCGGTCTTAGAGTAGGGAGATACGTACCACTCTTAGGATTCGTCCTAGGGTGGGAGATATGTTCGACAGACAGTCACTGTGGTCGAACGACCCATATTCCAGTCCTGATTTATGTTGAGTATTCTAGAGGGCCAGAATTGAAGTGGATTGAATAATATGTTTATAAATGAAGTTAGAAATTGATTTTATTCATACGGGTATTTTAGTAAGAGAAATTGATTGTAAAAGAAAGTGAAAGGCTCATTTAGTACGAATTATTAAATTGATTTAGTTGTTTTTATTACATTGATTTCATATGTTTTAAATTCCTAATTGAATTGAATATGGTATAGTTTTATTTAATTACATTGAGCTTTAGACTATGTCAATTATATTATGATTTTTATAAATGAGTTTAGTGTACACCCACTAAGCTATATGCTTAGCAGCGTCGTTTTTATCGCGCGTAGGTCACAGTGATACGGAAGAGGCCAAAGACTGAAGAGAGAGTTGCTGACAGAGTCCCAGAGTCACTACAGTTGGGTAGTTATCTTTTTGTATATATATTCTGTAAGCATGCATATACAGAAGTCTGTAAATTTCGAAGAGTTTATATATGTGTTTTGTAAATAATCTTATGATTTCTGTTTTCCATTTGTAGATTATTTATAAATATTGAATTATAAATTATTTTATTTTAATCTGTTGGAAAGTCGCACTAAACGGCAGAGTGCGCATTTGATTGAAAATGATATTTGAAGTGTTGTTGTAAATTTGATTTGATTAGAGTTTTGTGGAAAACAGGTTTTGGGAAATTAGAAAAACAGAGGGAACTCTGCCGAAATTTTTAAAAGTGTATTTCGATGGGCTCACTAGAAAAATATTTTTGAATTACAAAATGATATGATTTTAAATGGTTTGAAATGAGAAACGAGAATTTAGAAAGTTTTGAAAACTCGGTAACGCTCCCTGGGTCGATCCAATCGGGTCGGGTCAGGGGGTGTTACATTTAAGTGGTATCAGAGCGCGGTTTAGGCGTTTCTGGACCAAAGAGTCTGTATATGCATGCATTGTCTAAAGATATCCATAGGAATGTGTGACTCTAATCTGCAGACCTCTCTTTTGTCTGATATAGGATAAAAGAAATGGAAGGAAGCGGTGATAGACCTGAGAGTCCCGCTAGCGTGGCTGGGGGAGCATCTAGGGAATCAGTAAGCCCGAGAGTGGCGGACCCTGTACAGCCAGCATTTATGCAGCAGATGGCTGAGTTCTTTCAGAATGTGGCCAGAGCAGCGCCACGAAGATCAGCCATAGAGCGACTGGCTAAATACAGACCCACGGATTTCCATGGCAGATAGGATGAGGATGCATCTGCTGCAGAGTACTGGTTTAAGAGGACTGACAGAATATTACAGCAGATGCACTGTACATCTACAGAGAGATTGGAGTGTGCAGTATCCTTATTACAGGAGGATGCCTACCAATGGTGGACCTTCATTGTACAGACAGTGCGACCAGAGGACAGAACGTGGGAATTCTTTCAGAAGGAGTTCAGGAGAAAATATATTGGTCGCATTTATTTGGACAATCTGAAGAGGGAATTTACCAACCTGAAGCAAAGGCAGATGACAGTGACCGAATATGAGAGAGAATTTGTCAGGTTGAGTAAATATGCAAGAGACATGGTGGCGACAGAGGCGGATAAATGTAGACGATTTGAAGATGGATTGAACGATTATATCCGCCTACAGGTTGTGTGACATTCCTAATTTCTATTTAATGAATTGTGAATATATGAATAGAATATTGATTATTTGAGGAATGTTACAGGTGGCTGCCTTTGAATTTGAAGATTTTACCAGACTCGTCTCGGCAGCTCTGAATGTAGAAAGAATTAAGAAGGAAGAGCAGGCCAGAAGAGACAGAGGGCAGCAAAGAAGAGGGGCAGGGCCATCCAGCTCATATCAGCCCCAGAGTAAGAAGTTTAAGGGACCGCAACCTAGTGGTCCAGTGCAGTCACAGAGGCCAGTACCCACAGCTCGGCCTGGTCAGTCTGCAACTTCCGTGGCCAGTACCCCTAGGAGTGCAGGTAGAGGACCAGCCCCTGCCTTGTGTGAACATTGTGGAAGAAGACATCCTGGGGAATGCTGGAAGCTTACAGGAGCCTGCTTGCGGTGTGGATCTCATGATCATTTCCTGAGGGATTGTCCACAGATTAGATCTCCGCAGCCAGAGAGACCAGCCCCTACTACTTCCAGAGGTAGGAGGCCTAGTCAGGCAGTATCTGAAGGTGGTAGCCATAGAGGAGTGTCAGAGTCAGTGGCAAGACCCGAGAGTCGAGCTCCTGCACGCGTTTATGGTGTTAGAGCTCAGGAAGACAAGGATGCGCCTGACATGATAGCTGGTATTATTTCTATTTTTGATACTACAGCTATTGCATTGATAGATCCAGGTTCCACTCATTCATATATATGTGATGCCATGCTGAAACACCGAAATCTGGAAACTGAACCTACTGAATATGATGTGTTAGTCAGTAATACGATAGGTCAAAGTGTAGTTGTGAACCGTGTGTACAGAAATTGTCCGATTCGGATACAGGAATGTGAGTTTCCTGGTGATTTGATGGAGTTGCCATTCCATGAGTTTGATGAGATATTAGGCATGGATTGGTTAACTCGGCATAAAGTGGTGATTGACTGTGAACTGAAACGAGTGACCCTCAGAACAGCAGATGGTGCCGAAATCACAATGGTGGGTGAACGGAGGGATTTTCTCTCCAATGTCATTTCAGCCACTGCCGTCTGTAAACTGATCAGAAAGGGGTGTGAAGCATATTTGGCACATATGGTTGATTCCAGAAAGTTTAATGCTGAAATCCAGAATATACCCACTGTGTGTAATTTTGCAGATGTGTTTCCAGAGGAACTTTCTGGTTTGCCACCTCAGAGAGAAGTGGAGTTTGTGATTGATGTGGTACCAGGTACGTCTCCTAGTATCGATAGCTCCCTACAGAATGGCACCAGTAGAACTAAAAGAACTGAAGATACAGTTACAGGAATTGCTGGATAAGGGCTTCATTAGACCCAGGGTATCCCCTTGGGGAGCGCCAGTGCTGTTTGTGAAAAAGAAAGATGGGTCATTGAGATTGTGTATCGATTACAGGCAGCTAAATAAACTTACTGTCAAGAATAAGTATACGTTGCCTAGAATCGATGATTTATTTGATCAGCTGATTGGCGCCTATGTCTTCTCAAAGATAGATCTGAGATCAGGTTATCATCAGTTGAAAATAAAAAAGTCCGATATTCCGAAAACTGCATTCAGAACCAGGTATGGACACTATGAATTTGTAGTGATGCCATTTGGGCTTACTAATGCACCTGCAGCCTTTATGGATCTGATGAACAGAATATTCCGACCATAATTGGATCAGTTTGTAGTGGTATTTATCGATGATATCCTGGTGTACTCACAGACGGCAGATGACCATGATAGGCACATCAGAGTAGTATTACATATTCTGAGGGAGAAGCAACTGTATGGCAAACTGAGCAAATGTGAATTCTAGTTGCCTGAGATTTCATTTCTGGGTCACATTGTGTCAGCAGAGGGTATTAAGGCGGATCCTAAAAAGATTGAAGCGATTATGGAATGAAAGCCTCCTAGAAATGTTACAGAAGTCAGAAGTTTTCTAGGCTTGGCAGGTTATTATCGACGGTTTGTGAAGGGGTTTTCTTCCATAGCAAGTACGTTGACCAAGCTACTGCATAAGAATGTCAGATTTGAGTGGACTGATAGATGTCAGGCAGCTTTTGACCGATTGAAGGCGATGCTAGTTGAGGCTCCAGTCCTGATTCAGCCTGTTTCAGGTAAGGACTTTGTGATCTATAGTGATGCCTCACATCAGGGTTTAGGGTGTGTATTGATGCAGGAAGGTAAGGAGGTTGCATATGCGTCCAGACAACTGAAAAATCATGAGCTGAACTATCCGATACATGATCTGGAACTTGCAGCCATCGTATTTGCTTTGAAAATCTGGAGGCATTACTTGTATGGTGAGAAATGTTATATCTACACGGATCACAAGAGTTTGAAATATCTGCCTACCCAGAGAGAGCTAAATTTGAGACAGAGACGGTGGATGGAGTTGATTAAAGACTATGATTGTGTAATCGACTACCATCCAGGAAAGGCGAATGTGGTAGCAGATGCTCTGAGCAGAAAAGCACTGTTTACTTTGAAGGCTATGAATGTGCAATTGCAGCTGAATCTAGATAATGCATTGGTGGCTGAATTGATATGTAGACCCAGTCTGATTCAGCAGATTGCAGACAAATAGAAGCAGGATGCTAGAATTCAGATGATATGTGAACAGATCCCAAAAGGGAAGCATCCGGACTTCTCAATCAGAGCTGATGGTATTGTGTGTTTCAAAGACAGGATTTGTATTCCAGAAGATGAGGAATTGAGAAAGATGATCCTGACAGAGGCACACAGTAGTTCGTATGCGATGCACCCAGGTAGCACAAAAATGTACAGGGACTTGAAAACTCAGTATTGGTGGTCTGGTATGAAGAAGGATGTGGTAGAATTTGTGAATAGATGCATGACTTGTCAGCAGGTGAAAGCTGAACACCAGGTTCCATCAGGATTGTTACAGCCAATAGCAATACCTGAATGGAAATGGGATCGTATCCCGATGGACTTTGTCACCGGATTGCCACTCACCCGGAGTAAACACGATGCAGTATGGGTTATAGTGGACCGATTGACGAAGTCAGCACATTTTCTAACTGTCAGAACTGACTATTCCCTAGGATCGGCTAGCAAAATTGTATATAAGAGAGATAGTCAGATTGCATGGAGTGCCTGCATCCATAATATCAGATAGAGATCCGAGGTTTACATTCAGATTTTGGAAGAAGTTTCAATAAGCCTTGGGTACTCGACTGAGTTTCAGTACAGCCTTCCATCCGCAGACAGACGGACAATCAGAAAGGGTAATTCAGGTGCTTGAAGATATGCTCAGGAGTTGTGTAATTGACTTTGAAGGGAGTTGGGCGGATCATCTCCCATTGATTGAATTCGCCTACAACAACAGTTACCAGACGAGCATAGCTATGGCACCGTATGAGACACTGTATGGAAGGAAATGCAGGACTCCAGTATGCTGGACAGAGTTAGGAGAGGACAGGTTAGTAGGCCCAGACTTGATCAGACAAACTGAGGAGAAGGTGAAGATTATCAATGACATATTGAAAGTTACTTCTGACCGACAGAAATCATATGCAGATTTGAAAAGGAAAGAGATAGAATATAAAGTCGGTGAGAAAGTGTTCCTGAAAGTATCTCCGTGGAAGAAAGTGTTTAGATTTGGCAGAAAAGGTAAGTTGAGTCCTAGGTTTATTGGGCCATACGAAATCATTGAACGTGTGAGACCAGTAGCCTACAGACTAGCTTTACCTCCAGAATTAGAAAAGATTCATAATGTTTTCCACGTGTCTATGCTGAAGAGATACAGATCTGATCCTTCTCACAGAGTTCAGGACGAAAGTATTGAAATCCGACCAGACCTAACATATGAGGAGGAACCAGTGCAGATTCTTAATCGGGAGATTAAAGAATTACGAAATAAAAGAATTCCACTGGTGAAAGTTCTCTGGAGAAATCACAATGTAGAAGAAGCTACCTGGGAAAGTGAAGAAATCATGAGACAACAATATCTACAACTATTCGACTGAGGTAAATTTCGAGGACGAAATTTCTTAAGAGGGGAAAAATAGTAACGCCCCTAATTTTTCGAATTATGAAAAGTATATTCTTTTTATAGTGAATTTGGAGAATAACGGGTCTAATTGACTATTGGTGAAGTGCATTTGGTAATTGGATAAGTGTGGAATAATTTTGGAATAATTATTGAGATGGATTGTGATTAAGAGTAAATTTGTGTCATGATAGGATTTTAAGAAGCTCAAGGGTGCAATTTGTAATTAAGAAGATATTTATAATATATATATATATATATATATATATATATAATATTATTAGTGGAAAATAATAATAAAATGATAAAAAGATAGGGTGAGTTGGCATGAGATAAGAGGAAGAAAAAAAAAAAACAAAACAAATGTTGAAAAGTCAAAGACAACACAGCATCTCTTAAACTCAACCAAACCAAAACATAAAACAAATTGAGAGGAGAAAAAGAGAGAGGCGGTGAAGAAGAAAGAAAAAGAAGAAAAAAAAAAGAAGAGAGCAAGCCGAGAGAGTGAGAGAAAAGAAAAGAAGAAGAGAAGAAGAAGAAGAAGAAGGAAGGAAGAGGAAAAAGAAAAGGAAAAGAAAAGTATTAGGAAATTATCCAGGTTCGGTGTACACTAATTTTCGTATTTTTCAGATTTTTCAGAAATTTAATTCAGAATCGTTTTATATTATTTTTAATTATTGGTGATATATTGTGATTCTGAATATATATATATATATATATATATATATATATATAATTGATTTTGACTCTATATATTTATATAGATTTATATATATTGCATGTGATGATTTTATAATTTGTGAAATAATTTGTGAAATAAGTTTGAATTTTGTCAATGTGTTTATTGATTTGAATTTAATACAATTTAGTTTGACCATAAAGAAATGATATTGTGAAATGACCCTAAGATACTTGGACATATATACGGATATAGGAGGTTGGTATACCAGCTGCGTTCAGTGAGCAGTACTGCACCGAAATTGACATTACTATTGATGATTTATTATGTACCTCCTCATGGATTCGTCCAGGGGTAGGGAGACACGTACCTCCTCACGGATTCGTCCTGGGGTAGGGAGACACGTACCTTCCTAAGGATTCATTCCTGGGATAGGGAGCTATGTACCTCTCTAGGTTCCGACCACTCTGTCCTAGAGTAGAGAAATACGTACCACTCTTAGGATTCGTCTTAGGGTGGGAGATATGTTCGACAGACAGTCACTGTGGTCTAACGACCTATATTCCAGTCCTGGTTTATGTTGAGTATTCTAGAGGGCCAGAATTGAAGTGGATTGAATAATATGTTTATAAATGAAGTTAGAAATTGATTTTATTCATACGGGTATTTTAGTAAGAGAAATTGATTGTAGAAGAAAGTGAAAGGCTCATTTAGTACGAATTATTAAATTGATTTAGTTGTTTTTATTACATTGATTTCATATGTTTTAAATTCCTAATTGAATTGAATATGGTATGGTTTTATTTAATTACATTGAGCTTTAGACTATGTCAATTATATTATGACTTTTTATAAATGAGTTTAGTGTACACCCTACTAAGCTATATGCTTAGCGCGTCGTTTTTATCGCGCGTAGGTCACAGGGATACGAAAGAGGCCAAAGACTGAAGAGAGAGTTGCTTGACAGAGTCCCAGAGTCACTACAGTTGGGTAGTTATCTTTTTGTATATATATTCTGTAAGCATGCATATACAGAAGTCTGTAAATTTCGAAGAGTTTATATATGTGTTTTGTAAATAATCTTATGATTTCTGTTTTCCATTTGTAGATTGTTTATAAATATTGAATTATGAATTATTTTATTTTAATCTGTTGGAAAGTCGCACTAAATGGCAAAGTGCGCATTTGATTGAAAATGATATTTGAAGTGTTGTTGTGAATTTGATTTGATTAGAGTTTTGTGGAAAACAGGTTTTGGGAAATCAGAAAAACAGAGGGAACTCTGCCGAAATTTTTAAAAGTGTATTTCGATGGGCTCACTAGAAAAATATTTTTGAATTACAAAATGATATGATTTTAAATGGTTTGAAATGAGAAACGAGAATTTAGAAAGTTTTGAAAACTCAGTAACGCTCCCTGGGTCGATCCAATCGGGTCGGGTCAGGGGGTGTTACAAAAACTATACTTTTTGAAAATATGAAACTGCCCCTGAGTCATTCATATTCATATTATTAGTATGTCACTGAAAAAATATTGTTTTATTTGACGTTGAATTTGAGAAATTATATCCAATTTCTAGACTTTTTTATTATATGCAAATACAATAGTAGAGACCAGAGATACAACCAAATTAATAGAGTACTCTAACATTTTGCTATATTGCAAACTAAATTGCGAATTTAGCTTCAATTACATATTAGTATTCTTCATTAACTGGGTGACAATTATAGCTGACAGTCAACCAATAGTCAAAAGGTAATATAGTTATTTTTTCTTAATTTTTTTTAAAAAAACTTAAACAAATTAAAATGGATCTCCACCGTCCATCAATCTTTATAGACGGTGGAGATGAAATTAAAAAAAAATTGAAAAAGATTTTTTTATATAAAAGATCAATCTAAAAAAAGTTTTTTTTTTGTTCTTGGTGGATCTCCACCACCAATAAAAAAAAATTTAGGAGCAGAGCATCTTGTCACGGCCTTAGTATTTTCTAAGCCAACCGTGCGACAGTTAGCACACTTCCTCCCGTCGAAGAGGTTAAGTCAGCTTTGAACCCCACGAGCTAAGCAAGTAACTTGCTAGCACAACTTAAGAAAGCTAAGTAGGAAGAGATAAGAGAAGAGAGCACAAGTGTTTGGAATGTTTGAAAGCTTCAATTCTAAGGTGGTTTGTACAAATGAATGGTGTCATCTATTTATAGGCACCAAAGACTATTCTAGACACCTATCCATCTACCATGTTCTAGATTATTCTACTATGTACAAGCTTTCCTATAATGTACATGTTTCTAGAGAATTTCAAGTCTTGAACATTCTACAAGTCTCCACACTTTTCTATAATGTTCCAAGAGCTAGACTTCTCTAGGATCTTCTCCATCGTTCTAGGTTATTCCACAAGGTTCACCATTTATCCGGGTTGTTCCGGATCCTTTTAGAAAGTTCGTGACATTCTCCCCCACTTAATCCGGCGACGTCCTCGTTATACTCTCCTTGTGAAACTCCTCGATCTGTTTTTAGAACTGTCATAAAGCCTCTTTCGGTTCCCAAGTAGCTTCACTCGTAGGAAGTCCCTTCCACTTGATCAGGTACTCGCTACTTCGGGGAACACCTCTTTTACTCACGATTCGATTCGTTAGGATCTCCTTTA
The DNA here is from genome assembly GCA_003430845.1 of Xanthoceras sorbifolium. NCBI lineage: Eukaryota > Viridiplantae > Streptophyta > Magnoliopsida > Sapindales > Sapindaceae > Xanthoceras > Xanthoceras sorbifolium. The sequence goes on from CM010615.1 coordinate 26,285,835, forward strand.
CTTCCTTATCGCAGAAGGTTACTATGGCAGTTAGTGCCCTTGAAGATTCTCCTCGGCTGGGGTCTTCCGTGTCCACATGATAGGGTTTCAAATGACTCACATGGAAGACTGGATGAATTGCTGGGGTAATTCAACCTTGTAGGAAACTTTTCCTACCTTCTTCAAGATTGGAAAGGGTCCTTCGTACTTCCTTACCAAGCCTTTGTGCACCTTCCTGAACTGCCTTGAATTGCTGGGGTAGCAACTTGACAAGCACCAAGTCTCCTACTTGAAATTCCACTCGTCGCTTCTTCTTGTCCGCCCATTTCTTCATTTTTCGCGCGGCCTTGTCAAGGTAGGATCGTGCTATATCGGCTTGTTCTTGCCAATCCTTGGCCAGCTTGTACGATCCAGGACTCCTTCCATTGTACCCCACCATAACCGTTTGCGAAGTGAGGAATTGTTGGCCCGTTGCTAACTCGAAGGGACTATGGTGGATCGCCTCACTCCTCTACAAGCTGTAAGAGAATTGGGCCACATCAAGTAACTTTGCCCAATTTTTTTGGTTGCCAGTCACAAAGTACCTTAGGTATAACTCCAACAAAGCATTCACCCTCTTCATTTGTCCATCCGTTTGTGGGTGAAAACTTGTAGAAAAATGCAACTTCGACCTCAATAGGTTAAAAAGCTCGGTCCTAGAATTTTTCCTGTGAAGCGTGGGTCTCGATCGCTAATGATCGTTCTTGGTACGCCCTAATACTTCACTACATCCCTTAGGAACAACCGAGCTGTCTGCTCTGCCGTGCAATTCGTAGGGGCAGCAATGAAAGTTGCATATTTTGAGAAACGATTGACCACTACCATGATCGATCCGCAGCTGTCCGACTTTGGTAAGGCAAATATGAAATCCATGGTGACACTCTCCTATGGTCTCTCAGGGATGGGTAGTGGCTCTAGCAATCCTCCCGGCAATTGCTGTTCGTTCTTGTCCTGTTGGCACACAAGACAAGTCTTCATATAAGCTTCAATATCATCCCTCATATGCGGCCAGTAATAGGTTGCCTCGAGCAAAGCTCTGGTTCTCTGTTGCCCCGGATGTCCCGCCCATTTCGTGTCGTGGCACTCCTTGATTAAATTCTTCCGTAAGTTTTTGAATTTTTGGACATATAACCGGTTTCCTATAGTGTAGAGCAAGCCATCTTGTACCCAAAACTGCTTGGTATTCCCATCATTAGCTAACCCCATGAGACTCTTACCCAGTGAGTCATGTTGTAGCCCTTCCATAATGAGATTAATGACTTCTCTCTGTGGTGTACTCCTTATAGTTGCAAGCTTCGCTTTGTGACTCAGTGCGTTTGCCACCAAATTAGCCTTCCCGGGCTTGTACTCAAGCGTATAATCGAACTCAGCCAGAAAGTCCTGTCATCTAGCTTGCTTTAGGCTAAGCTTCTTCTGCGTTTGGAAGTAACTAGTGGCAACGTTGTCTGTCCTGATTGTAAAGTGAGAGCCAAGAAAATAGTATCTCCAAGTGCGAAGGCAATGAACCATTGCTGTCACTTCCTTCTCCTGTATGGTATACCTCCGTTCTGCATCGTTCAGCTTGCGGCTCTCGAAGGCTATAGGATGCTCGTCTTGCATTAGAACCCATCCAATGGCAAAGTTAGAAGTATCTGTTTGCACTTCATAAGGCTTGGAATGGTCCGGAAGACTCAACACAGGTTCTTCCGTTACCGCCTTCTTCAATCCATCGAAGGCTTCTTGGCACTCTTGCGACCATTCTCATGCCTTATTTTTCTTCAACAGGTTGGTGAGTGGAGCTGTCCTCACCGAGTACCCCTTTATAAATCTCCGATAATAGTTAACTAGGCTAAAGAATGACCGTAGTTCAGGCACCTTCGTAGGAGGATCCCATTCACAAATGACTTTGATCTTCGCTTCGTCCATCATGAGCACACCATCTTTGATCTTATGCCCCAAGAAGTACACCTCCGGTTGGGCAAAAGAACATTTCTCCTTCTTGACGTAGAGCTTGTTTTCCCTTAGGAGCTTCAAAACAGCTTGTAAGTGTTGAGCATGTTCCTCGAGTGTGTTACTATAGACAACAATGTCGTCTAAGATTACCACTACAAATCGATCTAGGTAAAGATGGAAGATCTTGTTCATGAGTGTGCAAAACGTGGCTGATGCATTAGTGAGACCAAAGGGCATTACTAGGAACTCATAAGCACCGTAACGCGTCATACACGTAGTCTTAGCTTCATCGCCTTTCGCAATCCTTACTTGGTAATAACCCGACCTCAGATCAAGCTTTGTAAAATATCGAGGTCTGCCAAGTTGATCAAACAAGCCAACAATCAAAGGAATAGGGTACTTGTTTTTTATGGTTACCTTATTCAAAGCTCGATAGTTGATGCAAAGATGCATAGATCCATCTTACTTCTTCTGGAATAACACCGGAGCACCATAAGGAGCTTTGGACGGTTGAATGTAGCCAGCATCCAACAAGTCCTTCAGTTGTTTCCTTAGCTCTTCCAACTCCAGTGGTGCCATCCGATAAGGGGCCTTTGCAGGTGGCTTTGTTCCCGGCTCTAACTCAATCTGGTGATCCACCTCCCTCCTAGGTGGTAATCTCTTAGGCAACTCCGCGGGCATGACATCCTTGTACTCTTAAGGACCTTCTTGATTTCCCTAGGTAGCTCATCCGATGGAACTCCTCCCTCGTCATGTTTATCGCGGCCAAGTATGCCACCTCCCCTTTCTTAAGGCCTGTCTTGACTTGCAAGGCCAAAAGATGAGGGGTATTTGACCCGGATTTGGCGATGGCTGGAATAATGCAAGGAGTATTCTCTAATATAGCAACAGAACGTAGGAAGGGTAAAGGAACTACCTTGACTTGTTCGAGGAAGTCCATGCCGAGTACTACCTCGAAGTCGTCCATGGACGCAACCGTTAGGTCTATCTTCCCATTCCAACTTCCCATGCTTATACTCACTCCTCGCGCTATGCCAACAAGCTGTCTCGCCTTAGAGTTCACCACTTTTAGCCATCCGGCTTACTTGGACACCTTCAGTTCCAATCTCTTTACCTCATCCTCTGAGACAAAGCTGTTTGTAGCTCCCGTATCGATTATGATCCGAGTAGCTTTCCCATTGATGTGTACATCGAGGTACATAAGACCCTAACTCCCTCGGGTCTTAGGGGCTAGCTGGGCTTTGATAGTGGTGAGCATGCGAAGAGAGCCCATGTGAGATTCCTCCATCTCCTTCTTGCGCTCATCTACTAATGCATTGATAGCCTTGCGCTTTGGGTACTCTCTTTGTAACATCCCTAATTCGAATAAATATGAAAAGTATGGTTGAATTAATCTTGAGTATGTGAATATGATATTTATGATTTGAGGGGTGAAAAATGTAATTAAATGGACCAATTTGAACGGTCGAAAACAATGCACGAAGAAAAGGATGAAAAACTGGACAGTGTGCATTGCGACCAGCGCTTGTGGTAGCTGCTCGCGATGAAAATGGCAAAATTGGATCAGTGAGTACCGCGACCAGGCTCGTGACCAACGCTCATAGTAGCCGCTCGCGCTGAAGGTGATAAATTTCCACCAGTGAGCATCACGACCAAGCGACGCGACCACCGCTCGCGATGCGCGGTTGCGATGGCCCTAAAATTTTTTAAAAAATAAGCACTGAGTGATTAAAGCGGTGTCATTATAAAGAGAAAACATAACAAGAAAGAGAGCTGAAGCTCTTAAACACAACAGACCTAGAGAACGGGAGAGAAAGAAGAGAGAAAAGAGGAGAGAGAAAGAAGAGAGAGAAAGGAAAGAAGAAGAAGAAGAAAAAGAAGAAGAAAAGAGAAGGAGAAGAGAAAGAAAAGGGTATTCAGGTTCGGTGTACACGTGTTTTCAAATTTTTCGTTTTCCAGAATATTTCAGATTGATTGAATTTGATTAATTTTGAATTATTTGAATTATATTGATTATAGATTATAGTTCAGATTCGATGTATATTTGTTTTCGAATTTTCAATTTTCCAGAAATTTTCGGAATTATCGAATTATTGAAATATAGTTTACATCCGAAATTTTGATTGTGAATAATACTCGGAATTGATTTTCATACGTTTTGATATTAAGATTGTTATGAAAATATATTGTTGAAAGTGATTTTAATTATATAATATTTATGAAATGTATCGGAAAATGATTTTGGGGCATTTTGATTCGATATGGAATTATGAAATACGTTTGAATATATTTTTGTATTGATTTGATATGATTATTGATTTAGAAATATATTCGTATATTTCCGTTATATGATATTTGAGGAAATTTGAATTTCAAATATATATATCGATATGAATTGAAATTGAATACGTTGAAAGTTGATTTTGATGATTCTGAAAGAAATGAAAAATGTTGACATTGGATGTGAGAAAATGTTTTGTGAAATGGCTCTGATGTGTATGAACATAGATATGGATATAGAAGGTTGACATGTCAATTGGGTTTCTGTCTGAACAGTACTGTGCCGATATACCACCCTTTGGATAGTACAGGCCCAAAGTGCTGGTCCTAGGATTCTGAAATTTGTTATGGGACATTTACAGCGGGTAATTCCGTTGGTGTTCCATTCTGATCTGATGTTCGGCGGGTAGCCCTATTTGTGTGTCCGATGCTGAAAAACCCATAATCCAGTCCGATAACTTATGTTATGTATGGCAGGAGCCCAGTCTGAAAACTGATTTGTTATAACATTCGAGAAATTATAAAGAATTTATCTATTGATTGATTTTGGGATATTATACTTGTTGGATTTATGATTTGATTTGATATGAGCCCCATATATTGTTTATATATATTTGTTATTTATATTTTCAATAAACCGATAGAATTATTTGATACAATATATTTGTATATGCAATTATGTGTACATCCACTAAGTAATATGTTTAGCGTGTTGAGTTTTCTCACATGTAGGTAACAGAGGTTCCAAGGGAGACAAAGACAAAGAAGAGTAGAGACTGCAGGAACAGAGTCCGGTGTCACATCTGTCCTTACATATATTTTGGTAGTTCTTTTGTAATAAGTCTATATATTTTGATACCGCATGCATATACATAAATTGTTTGTATATATTTAAGGAGCTTTCACTATGTAAATATTTTATTATATGTTTATGTTATTTGAATCTTTATAAATTATATTGTGATAAAGTGGTTGGTAAGTCGCACTATATTTGGAAGGGTGCGCAAAATTGATTTGAGAATTTAGAAGTTGATTTTTATAAATTTTAACTGTAAACAGGTTTTTGGAAAGTCAGAAAAACAGAGGAAACTCTGACAAGATTTTCGGAAATTTATTTGGACTATTTTCAAAATTTTCAAATGCTTTTAATATACTATTTATAAATTATGGTTATATAAAAGTAAAAGTTAGATTTTAGTATATAGTAGCGCTCCCTGATTCGATCCGAGTGGATTGGGTCAGGGGGTGTTACACTCTTGCCCAATGAGGACCGTCATAAAGGAAACAGTTGGTCTTCGGCTTAAGGTCCTTTTTGCTTTGACCTTTCTTCTGCTTACCCTTGTCTTTCCCACTCGGAGGCTTGTAGGGACCTTTCCCTTTGTCTCCCCCACCTTTACCGTGATTATCCTGTGGTGGCTTCTTCTTGGGCGGTTTAGATCTCCGGTAATCAATTAGGGATTCCGCAATGGCTATGGCTTTCGGCAAGATTTTGTACATTGCGGCGTCGCAACTTTACTTCAGCCCAAGGTTGTAGGTTGTCCACGAAGTTGAACAACAACTCATCGTCCGACATGTTAGGAACTTCAAGCACGAGGGTAGAAAATTCCTTAACATAATCCCTAATTGAGCCGGTTTGCTTGAGCTTCTTCAGATTCTTCCTGGCAAGATACGCAGCATCTTCTTGATAGAATTGCTTTTTAAGCTCTTTCTTGAAATCTTCCTAACTATCAATTGGGCACGTACCTCTTTGGATATTGGCATGTCTCCTCCTCCACCACAGAGTAGCTGTATCGGCAAGGTAAAGGGTGGCAATCCGTATTTACTACTGATCATCCGTGATCCTGACGGTTTCAAAGTACCTCTCTATATGCCAAATGAAGTTGTCTACTTCTTTGGCGTCCCGTTTGCAATCAATACCCACATCAAGTTTTCAAGAACAAAAAAGCCATTTTGCAACAAACCCAGAAGAACAAAAATGGAGGGAAGCATAAAAAAACAAACAAAAAAAAAGCATTATTTTTTGTTTTTGGGTAATATTCTTTTTTTTTCTTCTCTTATTTTCTTTTCTTTCTTTGGCTGGAATCAACAACATTTTTACTCTAATTTCGGATTTGTGATTCCCAATTTTAGTGTATCAACTTCTCCACGTAAACCAAACTCCCAAATCACATATGGATGGGAGTATATCTATCTGCTCAATTTATTTTATTTTATTTTGTGTTCTTGGTGGTGATGATCCAATCTCCAGTTTAGATCTCTACTTTTTTTTCTTTTTTTAAAAAAAATATTTATTTTTTTAAATATAATTTCCTTCATCCATTAAAATTGATGGATGGTGAATATCTATTTTAAAAAATTTATAATTTTTTTTTATTTTTTAAATAGGGATAGTTGTGTCCTTTTAAATAAAATTCTTGATCAAACCGTTAGTTTTGACTGAATCAACTAACGGTAGAGTACTAACACGTAATTAATATTAAACTTACAATTTCATTATAATATGTCTACACATCAGAATACTCTATTACAATTTGCCCTTTTTTTATTTTAAAAACTTTAGATATTGTTTGGACACATTTTTAAAAATTATTTTTTGTTTAAAAAAAAAGATAGAAAATTATTTGTTTATGTATTTATGAAAAGGTGTTTTCCAGTGTTTTTAATTTTAAAACAGAAAAATTTTAATTTAATTCCTACTTTTTTACGAAACGTTATTTATTTATTTAGGTTTTTTTTTTTTTTTAGTATGTGTGGTCCCTAATATTTTCATATTAGATCAGATTGGTCATTTTAATTAATTTTTTAATAATCAACAATTATAAAATTATTTAAAAGACAGTTTTACCTTTAAAAAATTCATAATTTTACTTTCTAATTAAAATAATAAATAGAAAAAATCAATAAAATAATACTAAACTAAATTATAAAAGCTTAAAAATGTAAATATGTTAAAAAAAATCAAATTAAGTTATTTTATCTTAAAAATTAACATTTAAAAAAATAAATAATAAAAATAGGTTAAAAACTATTAAAGAAATAAAAACAAAAACATTTCTTTTAATTTTTTTAATTCTCCATTTTATTTATTTTATTAACAGTTTTAAATCCTTTTTTATTCTTTAAATTTTTTAATAAAATAATTTAATTTGAATATTTTTTTAACAAGTTTTATATTTTTAAATTTTATAATTTAATTTAATATTATTTTATTTATTTTTCTATTTATTTATTTTTATTATATTTTATTTAAAAAATAAAAATATAATTCTATTAATTAAATTCTTCAAGTACAAAATTACCTTTTAAAAAAAATTAATAATTAACCGTTAAAAAGTTGATCAAAATGACCAATTTAATCTATTTAAAAAATATTAAGTACCACGCAAAGTTAAAAAAAACATATATAAGTAAAAAAATATTATTTTATCAAAAAGATAAAACAATAGGGTTACATTGAATTTTCCCCTTTTATAACTAAAAGTCAAAAACAATTATTTATGTTTTTAAAACTATTTTTAACAAACTCTATCAAACTCGTTTGCTTTTTTTAAAACATAATTTTAATTTTTAAAAATAGTTTACAAAAATATCATTTTTAAAACAATACTTTAAAATTTAAATGTCAAATTATATCATACTATCTCTGCCTTAAGGTAAGGTTTCAGCGACAAAAAGAAGAAATATGAAATTCCCCACTCAAGTTGAAAAACTAAAACCCGTTAGAACAACAAATCCACAAGAAATTTATAACATATGGACACTAATTTCCACTTAAGGCAGGCGTAAAACAGCAAAATGGTACATCCTCAGAGACTCCATGACTAACTTGTTACTTCTTCACCAAATACAAACTAAATTTATGGGCCAAAATTATATAGAAAATGACTTACTTTCTTGTATGGCTGCACATTTTTTCAGCTGATAATTTATATGCATCATCCAACCCCACTGTGTACAGACGGTGAGATCACCATGGCCTTGCTGTAATTTCTACCATGGATAAACACGTTGACTATATCTTATGCCAGTAATTCCAGTCCTAAGTCATATAACATCAATGGACAAAAGAATTTCTATTTACAACTACAGATCCACAAATGCAAAATATATATTATCACCATCACCACCACCCACTGCATAAGAGAGAGAGACAGAGACTCTCACTAAGGTCAAAAATAAAGTTGCCTGCACTGAGCAACTGAAGCCTCAGCTGGACAATAAGGACACTTGAATGCTCGTGAGCTATTTTTTGACAGCTTCATGATTGATTGCTTGCAGAGGACATGCAGACATGGCATCAGCATAGGCGGATTCTCTTCACTGCCTTGATCTCTACTCACAGGACATACAAATATAGAGTGGAACTGAAATTCCCTCCCCAATTCCAATGGCACTGGCAACTGTTTCATTGACTGCCACTGCCACTCCTGCTTCTTTGCAGCCATTACATTTGCCAGCTTCAAGAGTGTAGGCAACCCTTCAACACCAGCTGCTATGGCCACATTTAATGGACTCTGATAGGACTGGCCCAATAGACTGCAAAATTGCCTGATCAGCTCTTCAGTCAATTTGTCCCAACGAGTAGGAATCTGTAACTCAGCATAAGGGGACATTTCAAGCCTTCCGACCCACAAGAGAGAGCCCATAAGCTTCTGGACTTCATCCATGTGAAGGGAAGCAAACGGAGCAAGGTATAGTCTAGCATAATCCAGTGCATCAGATCGACCTCTTTTTTGCAAAATCTCAACAAATTGAAGGCGATGAAGTTTCAGCTCTAGATTTGAAGCATTTTCCTTGAGTTTTTCACGGTTGGCAGAGATCCAGTTCAGAGCAGGCTCCACATTCTTAACCTCCATGGCCTCAAGAATCTGATACATCTCAAAGAATTGAGATTTTAGCACAGATGCCTCTGGTTCTCCAGCCTCATTTATTAGGTAGTTTCCAAGATCAAACAAGCCTTGCCGGTAAAAATGATTTGCAATGATCTGATTCACTATATGGTAGTCAAAGTCAACATTTCTATATGCCTTAGAAATGTCAGGATTAAATACCTTTTCAAGGAGTTTCAAGTACTTGCTAAGATTTAAATTTAATTCCTTCTGTGACCCTTCTAACTGTTGCTGAACACCGATTGCATTGAGCCTGAGTTTTAACTCTGTGAGGAAGGATTTAAGATCAACAAGGGAGTTGGGGTCGACTGACTGGATTCTTGCTAATGCCTGCTCAATTTCAAGGCCAATTTGATCAATTAATTCTTGGGACTTAGAATACGATAATTTTTGCTTCTTAGCAACGCGGTCAAAAGCATCTTTTACAGTATTAAGCTCCATTTCTTATATAGAATGACAGGATCCTGCAGGAAGCAAACAATGGTATCATAATATGAGCCATGTCATGCTTAACTGTCAGATAAACAATAAATTTGAGAAAACAAAAACGAGACACAATGAATATAATAAAGACACAACAAAAATATACCATGAATGTGCATACCAATAAACTACTATGCTCTAAGAAGGTATAAATAGAGTACTTTTGAAATAAATCATGCCTAAAAAAATAGCCACTTAAAATAAATAAGTTGCAGTGTTAGTCATTTCTGCATTATTTTTGAAGTATATATGCAGTGGCAAAGCTATAGTGTTGCCTGGGGTGGCCATGGCCCCCCAGCCCCATAAAAGCTGCTTTAGAAAATAGGTTTTTTATTCATTCATACCTGTATCCATATAAATAGAATTTGAGTAATGCTAGATTGCCCAAAGTTTTTGCCCCAATTTATGCCCAAATGATGCGGTATGTGAGTTGTCACTAACACATCACTTACCACATCATTTAATGATTTACATGGTGTTGACAACTCACAAGTCACATCATTTGGACAAAAATGTTAGACAATCTAGCATTACTTGTAGAGTTTTAATGGTCTAGCCCCTACTATTTATGGTTTCTTACAAAATGCCCCCAAAGACAATTTTCTAGCTTCATCCATGTATATAAGGGGTAGCTCATTCAAAGCAAATATCAATCAAGTGTTACATCAATTCTTCATATTTCCAAAGTTCATGAGGTTTACACAAAGGGTCCACAACAATGTTGGTACATATTCAACACCATTAACAATTACTTTACTTTGCAATCAAGTAAGAAAACTAAATACACAACAATAGCACGTACATTAACAGCCATGGTACAACTAACTAGGGAAGAAATTGGAAAGCAAAGAACAGCACCTGTATAAACACTAAAACATTTTCCAATACCCTTATGGGTGATCTCACCTCCATCATATGGGCAGATCAAAACCCAAAACTGATTTGCTATACTACAAAGAGAAAATATTTTCTAACAACATGATGAAGACCACATTAGGAGAAGCGAGAGACTGATCCGTAAACAGTAATTCCGTGGCGTGAACAGTAATTTCGTGCGTGAACAATGATTCCGTGACCATTGGCACTTCGTGTCCCAATCAGTTTCCTATTTTTTAGGCTTTTGACTTTATCTTAATTTCCTATTCTAGTTTAGTTTAATTACTATTTGTTTTAGGAGTTTTATTCCTTTTACTATTTTGTTTTCCTAGTGCTTTTATTAGGGGGATTCTATCTCCTATATATAACTTATCATCATTAGGGTTGTAAGTTATCAGATTTATCAAAGTACTATTCAGTTTTCTCTGTCTTTTGGCTAAACAACCATAGACATTATTTCGGCTTTTCTTGAGCGTTATACTTAGGATTGGCTTGGGCTAAGGCAAAGGCTAAATAACCTGCGTTCTAGAGAATTGGGAATCCCTAAATAAGGTGACCTAATTCAAAATCTATCGTGTGTGTGCGTTACTTGCTTTGCAAGTTAGGGCTTCTTGTTGGATCTAGACCTAGGTCCTCAACAATTTGGTGCTTTCCTTGAGAGAATTATCAAGATGTCAACCAGCGAGAATGATCAACCATCAACGTCCAATCAACCCTACAGAGTCCGCTTTGAAACCATAGAGGCCGACATAAGAGACGTGCGAACGGAGATGACCAGGCTATCTACAACCGTGGGACATATGCTAGCCAGGTTAGAGATACTTCATCCGGCAAGAGGAGTTGATCCAGGGGTTGAAGAAGAAGTTATACAAGGGGACAGACGAACTCATGGGGAAAGGCCACCACAGGCTAATCCATTATATGAGTCGGACGATAGATACGATCAAAGAGATAGACCCCCGGCTCATTATAGACATGGAGGACGAGTGGAACGAGGAGACCGGGTAGCCGAAAGGTGGATCGAACCAAATCAAAGGAGGCAAAGGCCTGGGGTCGGTAGGAGACTCGAAAGGGATGGGTCAAATAGTGAAGACGAAATCCGAAGGGACAACCGGAGGAACTACAGAGGAAACCCAAACCAGGAGAGACCCAGAAATCGACAGTTTGAAGATAATGACTATGAGGCCGGCCGACGAGGGAACCAAGGGCCAAGGAAACCAAAGATCGAATTTCCACACTTTAGTGGAGGGGACCCATACGAGTGGTTGGAGAAAGCTAACCGTTACTTCCGAGTATATGAGATTAGCCGGGCAGACAAAGTAGACATTGCGAGCATGTATCTTGATGGGCAGGCTAATAGTTGGTGGAGATGGTTGAAGGACCAGTATGAACATGATCGACAGAGATTGGGGTGGACAGCCTTCGAACAAGAATTTCTAGATCAATGGGGGCCATCACCAGTAACCGATCACCATGGGCAACTTGCAAAACTCCGCCAAGAAGGTAAAGTGCAGAATTATATTAATGAGTTTAGGCGTTTGCAGACTATGACCAGGGACTGGACAGAAACTCACTTGATTGGGATGTTCACGGAGGGCCTAAAACCGGGGTTAGCTAAAGAGGTGAAACTGAAACAGCCAACAACTCTTCGAGAAACAATGCGGACGGCAGAGATTCTGGAGGAGGGACCCGGTGAGAGGAGGTCTTACAAAGAAAACACGGGGAACAAGTTCTCCAAATCCTTGCAACCCGGGAATTCTTGGAAAGACAATGCCGAGGAAGGAAGCAGTTCAAAGACTAGATCTAATGAGATGAAGAAACTATCCCGAGAAGAGGTACAAGACTACATCAAAAAGGGGCTATGTTTCAAATGCAGAGAAAAATGGGTGAAGGGTCACCAATGTAGAAACGGCAAGCTTCTCATGGTTATAGGTTCAGACGAGTCAGAGTTTGAGACCGAAAAGGAAGATGAGACATCTAGTGACGAAGGGGAGCTAAGGGTAGCCGAGTCAAGTGAAGAAAAGGAAATGGCAGAGTTGTCTCTCAATGCAATCTCGGGGACTCCAAGACCATCAACTATGAGGCTAATGGCATGGATAGGGAGTTCTGAGGTTTCCTTACTAGTTGATTCCGGATCATCTCACAATTTCATTAACATGAATACCGTGAAGAAACTAGGGATGAAAGGTACAGCCATAGAAGCATTTGATGTGAGAGTAGCCAACGGTGAACGATTGAAATGCGATGAGGTACATCAAAATGTAAAGATGAATGTGCAGGGTGTGCGAATAGTGGCCGAGCTACATGTTTTGGCACTTGCAGGGCTAGATGTGGTCTTGGGGAACGCATGGTTGAAGAGTATCGGGGAAGTAGTGACCAATTACGAGACTATGACCATGAAGTTCAAGTTGGGAGGCAAAAAGAGGTCCTGGACCGCAACCTCATCCAAAGAAATCAAGCATTGTGAGGCGCATGTGATGGAGCGACTTTGCAAAGGGGGTGCCCAATGTTTTGCCATCATCAATACCAATGATGGCCGAGCAACGGGAACCAAATCTGAGCAGATGGAGGTTATAGAGGAAGAGATGCAGGGACTACCTGAAAAAGTCCGCAGTTTATTAGCCCGCCACCTGCGGGTACTAGAGGTGCCAACAACTTTACCACCGGCTAGACACTTTGACCATCGCATTACCCTAAAGGATGAGTCAAAGCCTGTCAATGTGCCCCCATACAGGTACGCTTACTTCCAGAAAAGCGAGATAGAGAAGCAAGCAGTGTTGTAAAATTCGGATTGTGCGGCCGCCTAGGCGCCGCCTCGGCGCTAGGCGGCAGCAGGCCGCACCGAACAACCCCTAGTCGGCCATGCTAGGCGGCGGGGCGCACAGGACTGTCTAGTCGGCCGCCTAGGCGGTCTTGGCGGCCGCGTAGCCGCCTAGACTGCGACCGCCTAGGCGGCGCATTTCGTCTCTGCGGCCGCACAGCCGCGGAGACGAGTTATTTTTTTTAGCTTTTGACAAGCCCAACTTACAAAAAAGGTAAATCCAAAAAATTTTGTAAGAATTACAATAAACCCAGAAAGGAAGAAGGAAGGTAATCACCGGAAGCATCGAAGAGAGATGAAGGGAAAATGGAAGGAAAAACAGAGAAGGAAGCGGAGAGAGGGAGCTGGAAGCGGAGTGAATCAGCGACTCTGTGGAGGAGCAAACAGGAGAGGAAAGAGAAGGCGAAGAAGAGGACTTATGTCGAGCAGGAAAGAAAAGTTGGTGTTAGCTTTAGAATCATCCACCCTTTCTTCTTCACACACGTCACTTGATTTATTGCTTTCCTCCACTTACACCATTTTTTTTAATAAAGAACACTCCATCTATTTTGTTTTTATGTGTTAAAATGATGATTTGTGGGCCTACATGTTGGATATGATTTCAATTTCAATTAATTAATAAATTATGTTATTGTCTTGGCTTCTTGCTAAATGCTACCTTACTTTTTTGATTTATACCAGACCTATTATGCTAATCATACAAATAAAAAAAAAAAAATTCAGATGGTCAATCAGTCAACATTGACCGTTGACTTTCCGAGTAACCGCCTAAATGCCGAGTAACCGGCGCCTAGAGCGTCTAGGCGCTAGGCGCTAGGCCGCCGAACGCCTAGCGCCTAGCGCATTTTAGAACCATGGAAGCAAGTAGGGGAAATGCTAAAGGGTGGGCTGATTAGACAGAGTACAAGTCCGTTTTCATCACCGGTCTTGTTGGTCAGGAAGAAAGATGGCACATGGCGATTCTGCACAGATTACAGGGCCTTGAATGAAGCTACGGTAAAAGATAGGTTCCCTATACCAACGGTAGATGAGATGCTAGACGAATTACATGGCGCCAGTGTCTTCACCAAGCTCGATCTAAGGGTGGGTTATCATCAAATCCGCATGAGAGAGGAGGATGTACACAAGACTGCTTTTAGGACTCACTCAGGACTCTATGAGTACCTCGTCATGCCATTTGGGTTGTGTAATGCCCCCTCGACTTTTCAAGCAGCAATGAATGAGATCTTTCGACCACACCTAAGGAGGTTTGTGCTAGTCTTCTTCGACGACATTCTAATCTATTCAAAGTCGATGGAAGAACATTTATCTCACCTGGAGATAGTGCTGGAGATCCTTGGCCATCATCAGTTCTACATTAAAATGTCCAAGTGCGAATTCGTCAAGGATGAACTAGAGTATCTGGGGCACTTCATCTCAGAAAAGGGGGTGAAGGTGGATACGCGAAAGGTAGAAGCCATGGTAGATTGGCCTTTACCAAAAGATGTGTCAGCACTGCGAGGGTTTCTGGGGTTGACAGGTTATTACAGGAGGTTCGTCAAACACTACGGGTTGATAGCTAGGCCATTGACCAACATGCTTAAAAAAGACAACTTTGAGTGGACCGATGAGGCCAAGCTTGCTTTTGAGAACCTGAAGAGAGCAATGACACAGACGCCCGTACTAGCATTGCCTGACTTCAACAAAACCTTTGAGGTCTACACCGACGCTAGTGGGGAAGGTATAGGAGCAGTTTTGGTACAAGACAAAAGACCACTGGCGTTCATATCTCAAGCTTTAGGACCTATGAAAAAAGCTTGGAGTACTTATGCCCGAGAAATGCTAGCAGTGATCCATGCGGTGAAAGTGTGGAGGCCATACTTGATGGGGAGAAAATTCACCATTGTTACCGATCAACAGGCGTTGAGGCACCTATTGCAGCAAAAGATAGTAACGCCCGAGCAACAAAAGTTTATGGTAAAACTACTCGGATTTGAGTATGATATTGTCTACCAACCAGGAAAAGAAAACAAGGTAGCTGATGCGCTTTCCCGAAAAGAAGGTAGTCCAATGATGTGGACCGTGTATGAGGAAGAAAGCCCAGGGCTAGCAGCATTGAGTGGGGCAGAGTGGAAAATATGGGAAAAAATCCGTGAGGCCGTGAAGATGGATGCCAAGACCCAAGAGATTTGCCAGAAAATGGAGAACAAAGATGAGGGGGTCGAGAGATACAAGATAAACAATGGTCTGGTGTACTATAAATCCTATCTGTATGTGCCTGATGTGCCAGGATTAAGGCATGAGATCCTTGCTCACTTCCATGAAAGCAAAGAGGGTGGTCATTCGGGTTGGCTGAGGACATACATGAAGATCAAACACTTTTTCTACTGGGAAGGGCTCAAGAGTGAAGTGAAGAAAAAAGTAATGGAGTGTGATACATGTCAAAAGGTTAAGTATGACTCACGGCGACCAATGGGGCTACTACAACCTCTACCCATTCCTGAGAGGATTTGGGAAGATTTGACTATGGACTTCGTCGAGGAGCTGCCAAGTAGCAGGGGATTTGAGGCGATTTTGGTGGTGGTGGACAGGTTAAGTAAGGGTGCTCACTTCATTCCATTAAAGCATCCTTTTACAGCTAGTAGTGTAGCTAATTCTTTCATTGATAATGTGGTTAAAACTCCACGGTTTCCCTCGAACTATTGTCACTGACAGGGGACAATTGTTCATGAGTTCTTTTTGGAAAGAGTTATTTAAACTGCAGGGTACCAAGCTTAAGGCGAGTTCATCCTATCATCCGCAGACCGATGGACAGACAGAAGTGGTGAACCGTACTCTAGAGCAATATCTGAGGTGTTACTGCCACCATGAGCAAGCAACTTGGAAGGACTTCATTCCATGGGCAGAATATTGGTATAACACAACTCACCATGCTGCAATCAACATGAGTCCCTACGAGGTAATTTATGGCAGGACACCACCAGGGCTGAGCACTTATGAGATTGGGACGGCGGCCAATGATAAAGTAGAGAGAGAGTTGATGACTCGAGACGAAATTATGGCCAAACTAAAAAAAGAATTGGAGAGAGCTCAAGCAAGAATGAAGAAGTACTATGACCAAAACCGTAGGGACGTGTCATTTGAACCAGGTGACTTGGTGTATCTCAAGCTTCAACCATATCGGCAGAAGTCCTTGAAGAAGAGGTTCAATGTGAAGTTGTCACAGCGGTACTATGGGCCTTTTAAAGTGCTAGAGCGTATTGGAGAAGTCGCATATCGATTGGAGTTACCACCAAACTCACGACTACATCCGGTTTTTCATGTTTCATCATTGAAGAAAAAGGTGGGGAGCCCAGACTTGATTGCGGAGGATTTGCCGTCATTCGATGACGAAGGAAGAATGGTGCTGAAGCCGAAAGAGGCACTACAATATAGGCATTGGCAACGCAACCGTCCAAAAGAAAAGGTTTGGCAGGTGTTAATACAATGGAGGGGCCTTCCCAGAGATGAGGCGACATGGGAAGATTATGATGACATGGTTTCAAAGTTCCCAGATTTTCCCTTGTGGGCAAGGGCATACTTGAAGAAGGGGGGATTGATGAAGACCACATTAGGAGAAGCAAGAGACTGATCCGTAAACAGTAATTTCGTGCGTGAACAGTGATTCCGTGACCATTGGCACTTCGTGTCCCAATCAGTTTCCTATTTTTTAGGCTTTTGACTTTATCTTAATTTCCTATTCTAATTTAGTTTAATTACTATTTGTTTTAGGAGTTTTATTCCTTTTACTATTTTGTTTTCCTAGTGCTTTTATTAGGGGGATTCTATCTCCTATATATAGCTTATCATCATTAGGGTTGTAAGTTATCAGATTTATCAAAGTACTATTCAGTTTTCTCTGTCTTTTGGCTAAACAACCATAGACATTATTTCGGCTTTTCTTGAGCGTTATACTTAGGATTGGCTTGGGCTAGGGCAAAGGCTAAATAACCTGCGTTCTAGAGAATTGGGAATCCCTAAATAAGGTGACCTAATTCAAAATCTATCGTGTGTGTGCGTTACTTGCTTTGCAAGTTAGGGCTTGTTGTTGGATCTAGACCTAGGTCCTCAACACAACATTAAAAATATAGTGCGATAATGTCGGTGGTCAACATGAGACAGGTTTTGTTGATGCATATAGGAGTAACAAAGCTATACATACCATAAAATTCAAAAGAATAATATGCACCCTTCCATCGAGATTTCTTTAGGGCTTCCGGAATAACTTCTAAAGCTTTGTCCCCAAGCAATATGATGGTCATAAAATCATTATTCTTATTTTTTGAAATTAAAATATGTTTTTCATTTAACTCATTTGGTGGGATTGCCATTCCTAGTAAATTTAAAATCCAACAATTTATGAATTTAGAAAAAGATAAAAAAAAAAACTATTTCTAAGTCCACCGCATTGCAAGGAGTCAAAATTCTCAAAACCCTTATTAGATTATGATGAAAGCATGAGTTATTTGTTTAAAGAATCTTGTGGGATGTTCTACAACTACTATTATAAAGCACCATAGATACATGTTTCATTTTGTTTGACAACATTATTGTATCACAACCTATTATCACTATCTTTATTTAGCTCAGCCTATAATAATAAAGGTTACACCACAAATATGATTATAGAAAATTTTTGAGTTTATTAGCTTTTTAAGTTTGAGTGTTGTAAATATTTCTTCCCAATTTTACTAATGTTGTTTTACATTAACAATGCATGCAATTTTTATCATTGTTTATTAAATGTTTTACATTAACTACGTTAGTTACCAACAAACCAAAAAGCTTAAGTTAATAGGAAAGGGCCTACAATAGTATTCAGCACTAACACACTCCCTCACGTGGACTTGTCACGTGGCTCGAGCCTAAACACATAACAAATTCATATAACAAATAAAAATTTAAATATCATCACGTGGGACGACTCGAACCCAGGACTCCCTAACAAGGCTCTAATACTATGTTAGTGACCAATAAATCTAAAAGCTTAAGTTGATAGAAAAGGGCGCATAGTAGAATTAAGCACTCTAACGAATCAATTGCAAAATATACTAAGTATTAGTGGTATTAGAGCCTAAAGTTCATTTGTAATGCTTCCTAAAGTCCCCAACTTAAAATCATATCCCACAAACAAAATTAAACCAATATTGACTTCAACAACATCAAACAACAGCAACATGAGCTTATCGCATGTTAAATTATAATACAAGCATGCACATATCCATTTCAGAGAAAATGAGTTGCCACATGAATGGTAAATACATAACATTTGTCTAATTTATTGACATGTTTATATTGTAGAAATGGAATATATATATCTTACCTTGAAGAATTTAAGAAACCTATAATTCATTTAAGTTTACATGCACAAAAATTATTGTAATAGTTAATAATAATAGAATAACTGAGGTAATGGGGTGCATTGCAGTAAAAAAAAGCTATGGAAATAATAATTTTGTATGCTACTTACATTCAAACTTGGTCCAAATTAATCTAAAAAATAATGACTCATCTAGGTCCACTGAGAGTCCTTTCTACACCAATCAAACAAGTTTTGGGAATAGACCATGAAATGAATTGATGACATCAAGTTTCAACATATAATCTAACTACTCCATCATAATTGCACTGAACAAAGTGGTCTTCAAATGGACAAGCCTCCTTTTCTCTCACAGCTACTCTCAGTCACACGATAACATACACACAAAAACAAATGTATAGCGCACAAAGGTTTTCCACTTTGCAAGTTGGTCAGCGTGAGACATAGTGACCGTAATACTTTTGCCAAATATATTTTAGGGTTTCTACAAGTGTCTTTTTTCAATAAATTTTTGTTCAAAAATTGAAAAATAATAGGTCATGCATGTTGTACCTACAAATTCTTGAAAAGTATTCAGCTTTCGCATGCACAACTTCGATGAACAGAAACAAAAGGCACTATTGGCACACAACACAACTATAGAACAGCAGCCTAATTAGCGGTGGACGTTTCTAGGTAAGGTTGAAGGACAACCCAACCCAACCCAACTCAATATAAATTTTCAACCCAACCTAACCCAATATTGGTCGGGTTGGGTTGAATGGGTAAAGACTTTAAAACACTAAAAAAAATCAATTTCATACAACTTACTTAAATTACATAATATAGTAGTTGACATATTGAATACTACATCAAATATCAATCCTAACATTACATAATGACATATAATTTACACTTCCATTACATAACATAGTAGTTGAAATTGAATACTACATTAAATAACAATAACATTATATAATCAAATATAAATTTAAACTCTCATATGCATAAGTATGAAAACATTACATAAGTACAATGTTCAATCCATAACCAAACAAAAAAGAAAAAAAAAATTTGGTAATTGGTAATTTCTCCCTCAGCCTCATCCAAGCATCCTTTCACAGAAAATGAACCAAAAAAATAAAAAAATCATGTAAAGTTAATTATTAAGTATAAAATAAGATTTAAATATATATACAATATAAAAGATTTAAAATACACATATTAGATACTCAACTATCCTTATTATATTAGGCAAACATACACTCGCAAAACCCAAAAAAGGTCACAGTTTAACAACATTCTTTGCGATATTGCAGACAGACACTATCTCAGGCCTTGGCTACAGCAAGGGAACATTTGACCATATCATTTGTGAAATAATGAATCTAGTTGGGCATAGAGGACCTGATAACTCTTCATTTTTTTTTTATTATTATTCTCTATCTGTTGACATTACAATAGTGTCACTTTATTCGGTTGAAATGATGAATCTAGTTGGGCATCAAGGATATAATTCAATTTATTTTGACATTTTATAATAAAAACAATATTGAGAAAGAAAAAAGAAAAGAAAGAAATACCAATTTCGGGTATTAGGGTCTTCACACTCTCAAAGAGAGACAGAGAGTTGTGGAGCCGCGGAACGAATTCGATGGAAACGTGGAGGGCAGCAGTGGCGTAGAGGACTGAAGAACGGCGCCGGCGTGCCGTGAACGGAGAAGAAGAGCAGTGCTTCGTGAGGAAAAGGAGAGAGCGACGGGGGCCTGCTGGTGAGCAAAGAAAAGGAGAGAAAAAAATGTCTGAAATCTGAATTGAGATGTTTTAGGTTGTAGGGAATTTTTTTTATTTTATTTTTATAATTTTAAATCAAGTACGGGTCGGGTTGCGAGGTTTAAGCATATACGCCGAACCAACCCAAGATGAAATCAAAATGATAATTGTAGGTTTACTTATTTTATTTTTATTTTATTTTGGTTTTTTAAAAAAGTGCTTCCAAATCGAAAAATCGAACTGGATTGGATGTGTGACTGCAAATAAGCGGTTCGGATTTTTTTGGATGGATCTGGATTTTTTCAGACTGGATTCGAATATGTTTCCGAACCGAATTCATATTTTTATAACCTTTTCTTTTATAATACTTTAATTTTTTTTTTAATTTTCTTTTAATAATATTAAGATGTGTTGCTAAAAAAAATATTTAGGTCAGATTCCGCTACAATATATAATTTATGAAAATATGTTTTTTATTTTAATTAAAATTTATGTTTCATTACTTTATCTATTATCAATTTATAAATTAATTTTGAATAAACTTTATCCATTACATATTTACATTACACATAATTAATCAAATAAAGAAGAGAGTATATTTAAATATAAAATATTTTTTGTTTTTTAAATTTGATTATAATAATACTGATAATAATATTAATAATAATAAATTGAATGAGACTTGATTGCAATATTGTAGCTAAATTACATTTTAATTATTCAACTATCAATCATTTACATTTTTCAAACTTTACATTCTATTTCTAATATTTATACAAATAAATTAGTAATATTGTTTTCTATAAAAAAAAAAAAAAAAACTATATGAATCACAGTTATATAAAAAAAAAAAAAAAAAGGTTAATTTTCACGCTAGTTAATTTCTAATGTAGGTGTCATTAAGAAAGTAGAAATATCTACTTATAAAAAAAAGGTAAATTAGTCTTTGATAAACTCAATTTTAAAATTTACTATGCTTTTGATACGGTTTTATAAGTGACTAAAAAGATATGTTTTTTTTTTATTAAGAAAGATAGAAATATATAAAAAAGGGAAAAATGTTCAGAACTATTCTAAACATAAGAAGCTAATATCCTTTCTAAGTGACTTGGAACTTCTTCGACTCAAACAGACATACTAATCTGAAGAAAAACAAATTTAGCTAATTCATGAGTTATCCTATTAGCCAAACGAGGAATAAAACTCACTGAAGACTCCCTAACATTACAAAACATATTTCTAATATCATGCAAAATAAAGCTAATCTCAGATATAGGATTAGAATCCGAATTAATAAGATGAACCAAATTCAAAGAGTCTAGCTCAATTTCGAATGGTAAGAGAATCCGAATTAATAAGATGAACCAAATTCAAAGAGTCTAGCTCAATTTCGAATGGTAAGAGACTAGCATCAATCGCCAAAGATAGACCATGACTACATAAAATTATTTAAAAATGAAAATAATGTTAATAAAATTAAGTTTATATAAGATAATACTTTTAAATTTTAAAAAATAAATTAATAAAATAAAAAGGGCCATAATTGTCGCCGTAGGGCAAATCGTCCGTCAATGATGTCAACTCCAACAAGATCGACATCGCTAGAGGATGATCTAACATCCTTCAGCGTTTGAAAAAGGATTGCCTCCATTCTAAGAGGAAGCGAGATCCTCCAAGGCGAGAGTGGAGGCGGATAATCGCCATCCTCCTGCAATTCAAAGCACCGGAGAATGCTAGTTTTTCACCAACAAAGGGGAGGCAAAAACGTCCTCCATTCTTGACTTTTCGACAATCTACAATGGAGAAAGTTTTGCCTCCTCTACTGCTAACAGAGAACCAGCCTCATTCTTTGATTTTGAAGTCATCGTAGGATGCCGGTTCTTATGGTTGGGCCTAGCTTTTTGGTGGCCCGGGGCTCAACTTAAAATGAAACTCTACTAATCATATAGAAATTGAAACTTACATGTGCTTGATATTTAAAGAAGAGTCATGGCCTCATAATTCAATATAAAAAAAAAATATCAAAAAAATTGGGCCCAACAACGTCAGGAAAAAAAAAAGGTTTTAGGACCCAAGTATTATCATATCATCATAAACAATTAAAAACATTAAGCCCAAACAATTTAAAAATCAATATAACTAAATAAAAATATTTCGGGTCCCTTGAACCTGGAGCCCTGGATGATCACCCCTTATACCCCGGCCCAAGACCGGCCCTGTGGTTCTCTGATATTCATCGCCAGTCCTCTAGGCTCTAGGAGCTGTCCACAGTGGTGGCCATCACACTATTGGCCATAACGGATTTATCCCTCTATTTTTTTTAAAAAAAATATTTAATTAATTATTTTTCAATTTATTATTTTAATAATTGTGTGGATATCATTGTCATTTAAGAAAAGTAACAAAGTAACTATCAACATAAGAATTAGTTTCTCTAATAATCATTTTTCAAAAATAACCCACAATCAATTTCATAAAAACCAATTATCGGATAAGCAAAATATAAATAAGCTGGTATTGAAAAATTTATCAAATATTTTTTTTGCTCTCAATTTATAAAATAAATGATTACTTTATATGTTAGATCAATTCTAAGTGCACTCTCAATCAGCTTATTTCATGGTTTACCTACTCTTAGATTATAATGTGGGTGCTATTGGAATGTACTATTTGTAAAATTATCAAATAAATTCCCTTGTACCTGTTTTTTTCTTTTACCTATTAAAATAAAGATTATTGACAAATTAATACCATTAATTTTAGGAGAAATTACGCTGAACCTACCTGAGGTTTACAATTCTACAGGTAGAAACAACTTTATCAAAAATTGACAGCGAACCCCCCTCCAGTTAAGTTTGACCGTTAAAAATTGACAGTTGACCAGCTTGAACAGTGAAAAGACGAAAATACCCCTAGAAAAAGACAAGGTCAGGGGTATTTTTGTCTTTTTAGATTTTTTAAATTTAATTTTATTAAATAATAATTAAAAAAATTAAGAAAAAATCTCATCCCTCCATCTTTAAAATAACGGACGGTTAAGATTTATTTAAAAAATTAAAATAATAATAATAATAAAATTAATTAAAAATAAAAAATTAATTATAATTATATAAATTTATTTTTCAGATTGAATCTCAATCGTCCATCAAGATTAGTGGACGGTGGAGATCCAATCTAAAAAATAAATCTCAAAAAAAAAAAAAAAAAATTTTGAAAACGAAGATATGGGTTCTTCGAAGAACCCATTTCTGGGTTCTTCAACAAAATTTTTTTTTTAATTTTTTCACCTTCTATTCACACCACCTTCATATAAATCCATCCTTCCATTTCTCTATCTATCTTTTGGCTTCGTTTCGATCTAGCAAGCAAGCAAGCAATCTATCTTTTCTGATTGGGGCGAAATCAAATCTTTTGTAGAGCTGTTTTTTTGTCTGGTTTTGTTTTGTTTTCTGGGTGCGTGAGTTCGTGGGCAGTGTTTTACTGATTCGAATCGAACCCTTCTGGGTTTTACTGATTCGAATCGAACCCTTCTGGGTTCGTTCGAAGAACCCAGAAGGGTTCTTCGAAGAACCCAGTTTCTGGGTTCTTCGAAGAACCCAGAAACTGGGTTCTTCAATTTCTTTTTTTCTAATTCGAACCCTTCTGGGTTCATTCGAAGAACCCAGAAGGGTTCTTCGAAGAACCCAGTTTCTGGGTTCTTCAATTGAAGAACCCTTCTGGGTTCGTCGAAGAACCCAGAAACTGGGTTCTTCAAATTTTTTTTTTTTTTTTTTTCTAATTCCCTCCAATCTGGGTTCTGTGGTTCGCCGAAGAACCCAGATAAGTTCTTCGGTGAAGAACCCAGATGGGTTCTTCGGCGAAGAACCCAGATTGGGTTCTTCTTCTTCGTTGAAAACGAAGAACCTAGAGACATGGGTTTCTGGGTTCTTCGTTTTCAAATTTTTTTTTTTTTTTTTTTTAAGATCTATTTTTTAGATTGGATCTCCACCGTCCACTAATCTTGATGGACGATTGAGATTCAATCTGAAAAAAAATTTATATAATTATAATTAATTTTTTATTTTTAATTAATTTTATTATTATTATTTTAATTTTTTAAATAAATCTTAACCGTCCATTATTTTAAAGATGGAGGGATGAGATTTTTTCTTAATTTTTTTAATTATTATTTAATAAAATTAAATTTAAAAAATCTAAAAAGACAAAAATACCCCTGACCTTGTCTTTTTCTAGGGGTATTTTCGTCTTTTCACTGTTCAAGCTGGTCAACTGTCAATTTTTAACGGTCAAACTTAACTGGAGGGGGGTTCGCTGTCAATTTTTGATAAAGTTATTTCTACCTGTAGAATTGTAAACCTCAGGTAGGTTCAGCGTAATTTCTCCTTAATTTTATTGCGTTATATTTTTATTAGTTGAAATTAAAAATTTTATCTCTTATTTTGTATCGGAGAGTTACCCAATTTCATGCCATAGTATGTGATTTATGATATCCGTTTATTCTTATAAATTAATTTAATATCAATTAAGTAAAAGAAAAAGCATGCCCTATTTAAAAAGTAATTCAATTCCAACATATTAAATCATGTTATCGAAAAGAATCCAGATTTAATATAAGATTAATCGTCGTATGTAATAAGTACGTTAGATCAGTGCGAAAAGCGATTATATTTATTTTAAATTATATTATTTATATAGTTAAGAAAAAATATTATTTTATATTACTTTAATAATATGATATATGGATATATAATAACGGTAATTTATATTTTCTCCTTAATGTTTGGTAGATTAGACATTTTCCCCCTCTATTTTCAGTATTAGATATTTTTTCTCCCACCGTTAAAAAATTAATTTTTTAACAGTAAAAAGTTATGTAAAGACCAAAATACCTTTTTATTATTAATTAAAAGAAAGAAAAATATACATTTATCCCTAAAAATATTTAAATAAAAATTAAAACGTGGGTCAAATAAATAAATGACTAAAAATATTATACTAAAACTTATTTAATAAATATTTAAACTAAAATAATAAAAACCTAATCATCTCTTCTCTATTATCATCATTACCATACAAATCTAATATTCTCTTTTCTCCTCCATCATTATCATTATCAATATCGTTATTATCATCAACTCAAACACGACATTTTTTTTTCAATTTCTTTTCTTATCAATAACTCAAACATAATTCAAATTCAAACACCCAAATATTACCCACCAAAATTGAATATGTTTTTCTTTTTCACTTTTTCAATTTTTTTTAATCAATTACTCAAAGTCAAACACCCACCAAAACCAACATCCAAATAAACTCACCACCTCCCACCACCCAATCCGCATTTCTTCCCTTCCATTAGAGAGAGACAAAGAGAAAAGAGTTTCCATAATTTAGAAGGGATAAATTGAAATTATAGAGATAAAGGAATGAAGAAAATGAAAGAAAGAGATAGGAGGAGTGAGATAGACGGAGAGAGAAGATAGAGGGGAGAGAAGTGAAAGAAATAGTGGAAAGAAAAGATAGAAAGAGAGAAAGTAAAATAAATAGTGAAAAGTGATTTTTTTTATTATTTTAATAAAGTTTTTTTTTATTTTTTAACTCTTTCAATAAAGATTTTTTTTATCTCATTTAATTTATTCATTAACCAATTTAAATTTAAAATTTAACGGTCAATTAACTTTTAAAATGGTTTGATAATAGTAGAGGAAAAATGTCTATTACTAAAAATATAGGGGAAAAAATATCTAATCTGCTAAATGTCAAGGAAGAAAAATATAAATTCTCCTATAGTAATAATGTAACTTTTTTTGAAAAAAGGTTTGTTAATAGATTTTTAGGGTGAATTGTATTAAAGTCCTTGATTCATTACATAATTACACGTATAATGTGAATTTTACCTTAATTACGTTAGTAGCTTATTGTTAGTTTGATTATATCAAAAGTAATGATTTAACCAATAATTATGAGTGAATGACATAACTATCCATATTTCAAATATAAAAATATAATATTAAAAATTAAAATAATAAAAATTACAAATAAAAGAAAAAAAATGATCACACCAAAAAGAAAACATGGAGCGGATAAAGCAACCCGTCATCAACATTTATCCATCTCCCTCATTCAACCCATCACCAGTTCCTTCAAAATCAACCATCCACCACCAATAATAATAATAATAATACCTCTGTGTTAATCATCCCATCTATCTATTGTAGACTACGAAAATGTGGATCGGGGCACTACAACTGTTGGCTCCATTTCTTGATAAATTAGTACATTTCTTCACCCACTTATGTTCCATTCTCGGGTAATTATCGGTTGTTTTTAATGTTTTTATTCTAGCGTGTAGGTAATAAGAGTTTGGGCGTAATTGAAGAACCCTGAGGATTAAATTGAAGATGTACCGTACACGTGAACAGTGCCGCCAAGGTGAACAGTACCGTACACGTGAATAGTCAAGGTGAACAGTATGCCGCCGGGAACAGTATGCCGCCATGAACAGTAATGCCGCCGTGAACAGTAATTGTAAATAGTAACCTGACATCTCCTATAAATAGCCCTCATTTGTGAATAAAAGGAAGATCCAGAATTTTCAAGAGAAAACAAACCACCAAGAGGAGAAAAAGAGAGAGAAGAATAGGCAAAGGGGGAGAAGAAGATCACCTTGGAAACAAGAGGATTCAGATTCAATCTTTGAGCTATATTCTCACTATCAAGCTTGGATTTGGAGAAAATTGAAGCTAGACAAATTCGCAACAGGAGGAGGACGAGAGTTCATCGCAACTAGAGTTTTTCTATCCCTTTCCTTCTTTATTTTCTTGCTTGTAAACTCTCTTTATTAATTAGAAAATATGTTTGGTTATAAATCTTTTGTAACATCCCGGATTTCGGATAATTAATTTTATATATGTGAATATAAATTTTGTGATTGGAGGGGGTGTAAATGTAATTAAAAGTATGTTTATTTTTATGATTTCCAGGTGGACCAGATGGAACGGTCCAAAAATGATGCAAGAAAAAGGAAAACTGAGGCAGAGAGCATCGCGACCTGGTCGCCGTGACCACAGGTCGCGATGACCTGCTCGCGGTGAAAAATGTGATTTTTGGCAGTGAGCATCGCGACCAGTCACCGCGATTGATCGGTCATTAATTGTTATATATTTAAGACCCTTTGATCGTTTCTTTTGATTGTATTTTTGAGTATTTTTGGTACATTTGATGTATTTTGTGAGTATGTGCAGATATTAGGTGAGCCCCGTGAATTAATACGAATACATGATAAGTCGAGGCAAAAACTGGGCAATTCGGGACATGTATTCTTGGTATGAGGCATAGGAGCTTATCAAGGAAGCTTTAGTGGATTAAATTGCAGATGTACCATACACATGAACAGTACCGTACACGTGAACAGTACCGTACACGTGAATAGTATATTGTGAATAGTAATGCCGCCATGAACAGTAATGCCGCCGTAAACAGTCAAAGGGCGCCGCAGTTAACAGTCAATGAACAGTAGCGTATACGCGTGAACAGTAACCATGAACAGTACCTGACATCTCCTATAAATAGCTCCCATTTGTGAATCAAAAGGGATATCAAAAAAAGAAAGAGAGAGGAGGGGATCCAAGACAGAGAGTTCAACTGGGTTCGTTCCAGCAGCTCTTAGCTGCGGCCTAGGGCCAATTTTCACCATTCTTCACTCTCCAAAACACCAACCATCATCATCAAACACCAACACAAGATTAGTTTTACGAATTACATCGATTGTTCATCAAGAGAAGACGAAGATTTGCGGAAGAGAAGTCTCAGCCGGACCAAAGCCGATTTCGACTCCACACGTCTCCGAATGGGTTTTATCACATCTCTTTTCCTATCTTCTTGTTATTTCGATTATATGAGTTGCTAATTTTGTTGTTAGGTGGTTTTCGGAACCATGACCGAATTTGGATTTTATTGATTATGAATATATTTTGTATATTATTTCATGATATTGTCCTTGAGCTTATTTGAACATTATCTTATTGCGTTTGATTTATGGTGTTTTGTGATTGCGAGAGT
This sequence comes from Xanthoceras sorbifolium, assembly GCA_003430845.1. NCBI lineage: Eukaryota > Viridiplantae > Streptophyta > Magnoliopsida > Sapindales > Sapindaceae > Xanthoceras > Xanthoceras sorbifolium. The sequence goes on from CM010615.1 coordinate 26,314,285, forward strand.
AGATTGCATGCCCCGTGATGAGAACCGATTTGATATTTACTGTAAGAGATTATATTGATTTTGAGTGTATTATATTATTACTTTGTGTTCGATTATGGTGTTTTGCGATTGCGCAAGTATATTGCATGTCCTGTGATTAAAACCGATTTAATATTTATTGTAATATTATATGAGAAATCATTGAAATTGCAATCGAGCTTAATTGACTCTAAAATCAATACTCGGTTAGTTTCGATAAGAAATTACTTAATTAACCTAGGCATTAGATTAACTAAGGTTTTCGATTAATTGCACTCTAGGATCAATAGGTGTGGTTGACCGAATTCACATACCATACCATTGCGGGAGCAATATAATGTGGTGTGGCCTTAGTTGAATTATTCTTATCATGTTAATAATGTGTTTCATAATAGTCAATATATTTCCTTATTCGGAATTGGAACCGTGAGACTACCTAGCATCATCTTCCATTTAATCCGTCTCGCTTTATTTTATTGCATTAGTAATTAATTATATTTTAATTAAAAAACCCAAAAACCAACAACTTGATTTATTTTACCGCTGTAGTATAATCTTTAATTTATAGAATTAGTTCCACCACTTCCTTGTGGATTCGACTCCGTACTCACGGAAATTTATTACTTCGACACATCCTGTACTTGGGATTTATTCCCACGCGTTTGAGCGTGTCAGCGACCACAGGTCGCGATGAAAATGTCAAATTCTGGCAGTGAGCAACGCGACCATGGTACCGCGAGGTGTGCTCACGATGAAGGCGGTGGAAACGCTCCAGTGAGTACCGCGACCTGGTGGCGCGACCACAGGTCGCGACGACTGAAAAATATAAAAAAAAATTTGGCTTCCGCGAGAAGCCACCAAACAGACAGAGCAGAGAAAAGAGAGAGGAGAGACCGAGAGAAAGAAAGAAGAGAAAGAAAAGAAGAGAAAGAAGAAAGAAGAAAAAGAGAAAGAAGAAGAAGAGGAAGAAGAAGAAGAAAAGAGGAAGGAAAGAGAAAAGGAAGTGTAGGAGGAAGAGAAAAGGGAAGGAAAAGGAAAAGAAAATCGTGAAAACGCGATTTGTCGAAAGGAAACGCTATCCAGGTTGGTGTACCTCCGTTTTCGAACTCTTTACAAAAAGTATTAAGTATTTTTAGTTTGAATATGAGATTTATTCGAAGATTTTCATTCTCATGTGTTGATTTTATTTTCGTTGAATGATTTTATTGTTGATCGTATTTTCATTACTTCGATTTCGTGGAAATTATTTGTTTTCGATTATTGTATAAATAATGTTGATTTTCCCATGAAAAATTTATGTTATTGAACTCGAATGTTTCCGTTGATTGTAAATATAGTAAATATTGAAAATAGTTTATCGTAACGGCCCTAGGATACTTAGACATAGAAATGGATATAGGAGGTTGGTATACCAGCTGGGTTCAGTGAGCAGTACTGCACCGATATTGATATGATATTGATGATTATTATGTACCTCCTCATGGATTTGTCCAGGGGCAGGGAGACACGTACCTCTTCACGGATTCGTCCTGAGGTTGGGAGACACGTACCTTCCTAAGGATTCGTTCATGGGATAGGGAGTTATGTACCTCTCTAGGTTCCGTACCCTCGGTCCTAGAGTAGGGAGATACGTACCACTCTTAGGATTCATCCTAGGGTGGGAGTTCGACCCATATTCCAGTCCTAGTATGTTGAGTATTCTAGCAGGCCAGATTTGAAGTGAATTGAGTAACTTTATTCATTGATTTTACATGTTGATTTTATTCTTGAGGTTAATGTGATTATAACTGCTTTATGGTTTGATTTTGAAGTTAAATTGATTTGTAAATGATTAGAATTGAAATATATATATATATATATATATATTGTGATTTATTTCTTATTAAAGGTTATTTATGATTTTTCATAATTGAGTTTAGTGTACACCCACTAAGCTATATGCTTAGCGCGTTAGTTTTGTTTCTAACGCGTAGGTACCAGGGATACTGAAGAGGAGGTTCCTGCAGACAGAGGAGTAGAGTCGCATTGCAGGGGTAGATATTTATGTTGACGTGTATTGTGATTGATATGCATGTATATACAGAGATTTATAAACGTTTTGAAAAATTCTGTTTTGTAATTAAATTAGTTTATAATTTCTGTTTTTCATTTTTAGAATGTTTGTAAATATTGACTTCTGAATCGTTTTATTTTATAAACTGTTGTTGGAAAGTCGCACTAAACGGCAGAGTGCGCAATTGATTGAAAATGAGATTTGAAGTGTTATTGAATTTGTATTTGATTTGAGTTGTGGAAAAACAGGTTTTGGGAAATCCGAAAAACAAACGGAACTCTGCCGAAATTTTTGCAAAAAGTTTATTTTGATGGGCTCACTCGAAAATGGTTTTAAAATTATAAAGTATGTGGTTTTTCCAATGGTTTGAAGAATTTATTCGATGGGCTCACTAGAAAAGTCTTTTTGAATTACAAATTGATATGATTTTTAAATGGTTTGAAATTATAAATTGAATTGAGAAAGTTTTGAAAACCCGAGTAGTGCTCCCTGGGTCTATCCAGCCGGGTCGGGTCAGGGGGTGTTACATATTTGATTATGACTTAAACTTGTAAGTTAGGGTTTTGTTGGATCTTATTCTATGAAACTTGGATGAATTGATTGTCTAATTTATTGTGGTTGATTATTATGTTGTTGAGTGGTATTATTATGCTTAATGCTTTTGAATGTGAAGGCCTGCATTTAGTTGATATTTTGGTTGTGTGTTATATACTGAGAGGAGACGCCCACAACATGCTCGATATAATGTCCACCATAAATAGAATTAGATAGAGATATACTAATTTGCTTGTGTGATCATATAGAGTGTTTACTGTGACTAATGCATTTTCATGCACTTGGATATACCATCGAGAGATAGGATATTAGTGTATGTGGTAATAGGTCCGATTTACCTCGAGAGGGGACTTTGGATAATTTAGATAAACACGGTCATCAACATGAATAATTAAACCACAATAATGTGCTATCATGAAACTCAATTGGATGTATTAGGTGAATTCAAATACCCTAACTAATCTCTCATATTGGTCGTTTGCATTACTTTTATATTTATGTATTTTCATATTTAATTTTCTTCTTACAAACCATTCTTGATTTATTCAAATAGATATAGATTTAGTTAATTTTAGTATTCAATACCTAAAAATCCCTATGGAGACGATAATTTACTCATTCTTTATTACTTGTGCCGACCCCGTATACTTGCGCGTATAAAAAGGCGTAACAACAACCTGCAAAACAAGAGTCGAATGGTTGACCGGAGTACTTGGACACCGGGGCGGTGCCGGCCAAATGCACTCCGACGATCAAGTTAGTCTAATAGATAAGGAATAGAATATAAACGGTGACTGAATAACAAAAATACCTCATGATCGTAAATGAACGATGGGGGATGTCAAACGGAGATGGTCGGAATCAATCGTGAAAGGCGTTGGCCGGAGATCGTTCTGGATGGAGGTCCTTAGAGATTGTGTTGCCGGAGCGGCGTAAAATAATTGAGAGTAATTGAGAGTGAAGAATTTTGTAAACCCTCACTCTGAGTGAGGGTTGGTATATATAAGAGGTGATCCATTCGTTGGTAGGTAAATCATTATCCCTAATTTCACAGCGCGGATCAAGGAGAATGTGATTGCCTCCTTGACCGGGTCTATCTTATAGAGAATGTGAAGGTTTGACTTGGTAGTCATGACCAAGGGATGGTCTATAATGTAGTGTAAAGGTGGTCGAATGACAACCTTCTATGGGTTTGGACCCTTATGAGACGGTCGAGCGACCCATCATCTACTCTCATGGTCGAACGATAAGGGTATCTCGATGGCTGGGTAGAGGCTCAAGGTGAGTCATGTTGAGACCAAGGTACTTGGTGGAGCGAAATTGTTGAGCCATATGTGTGGTCGAACTACCATGTTGAACATTATCTTCAGGATTGGACGATATCTTTGGTATCAGGTAAGGCGGTCGAACGACCACGTCCTTGGTCGGATGACACTTAACCCTTGATGGTTGGGTCAAGTTCCAGGGTGAGTTATGTTGAGATTAAGGTCTTTGGTCGAAGGACATGGTCGAGCCATGTTGTAGTCGAACCATTGTTAAGGTGTTAACTTCTGGGTTTGGACAACACCTTTTGTGCTAAGGCATCAGGGTCGAGCGACATAGTAGAGCCATGACACTTTGGTCGAGTGACGGTCGAGCCATGACCCTTTGGTCTAGTGACATGGTCGAGCCATGACCATATGGTCGAGTGACATAGTCGAGCCATGACCTTATGGTCGAGTGACATGGTCAAGCCATGACTCATTGGTCGAGTGATGGTCAAGTGATGGTCGAGCCATGACTCATTGGTCAAGTGATGGTCGAGCCATGACGCATTAGTCGAGTGATGGTCGAGCAATGACCCTTTGGTCTAGTGACATGGTCAAGCTACATGCAACGTCAAGCCATGGTGTTGATTATTATGATATGATTCATCTACTTGGCAGTAGGTGAGGTGGTCGAACGACGCTTTCTTCCTTTAGAGTTGCCTTGATAGATTTTGTTGGATTCACAGTGTTGGGCTCATGAGGGCTTATGGACTTGTGATGGATTGGGCTTCTATATAGGCTTGAGTCTTTTTGGGCTTGAGCTATTTTTGTTCACTGCAGTTTGCCCCCAAACTTATTAGTATCAGTTTGTGGGTTGATGGCAAGAAGTTTGCCTTGTTGATTCAACCTGGTCGAGATAAGATTGAGGGGTCAACCTCCAATGTCATAATTCTAGTAATCGCAAAGTTAATGATTTGATTATGTCGAGTAGAGACGTTGAGTCGAGTAGTATGGTGTTACGTCATTCATTGTATAGCCATGTTGTTCATGGTTCAGCCATGTCGTGTAGAAGGGTCGTGTAGACAATCGCGTAGACACGTCGTGTAGACATTCCTGTAGACCGGTCGAGTAGACAGTCATGTGGACACATCGTATAAATGGTCGCGTGCATTGTCGTGTAGACGGTCGCGTGGACATGTTGGGTAGACGATCGCGTGGACACGTTGCGTAGACTATCCTGTGGACACGTCGAGTAGACGGTTTCGTGGACACGTCGCGTAGACGGTCGCGTGGATCGTCATGTAAAAGGTTACGTGGGCATTCTTATAGACGGTTGCACGGACACGTGGGGTAGACGGTCGCATGGACACGTTGGTAGACGGTCTCGTGGACCATCGGGTAGACCGTCATGTAGATGGTCACCCGGACCAATTGTATAGACGGCCGCGTAGACACGTCGAGTAGACGGCCGTGTGGACCATTGTGCAGACTGTCGCCTGGACACGTCGTAAGACGGTCGAATAGACTAATTTGTGTAGACGGTTATATGGACACGTCGGGTAGACAGTTGCGTGGATCGTCATTTGGACATGTCATGTGGAAGTTGGCATTTACTTTAGCAGTATTTACCATGACAATGTCGAGTAGAGAAGCTCCCAGGTATTAAGTCATGTAGAGTAAGGCACTCGAAGTCTAACTGAGTTGATGACTTGACTATGTCGAGTAGGAATTGTGTATTGCATGAATCTTCAATGTCGAGTAGAGAGCCAGGTCCTTAATTTAAGCTTGTATTCACTCTTATATAGAGTTATCAATCGACCATGTCGTGTAGATGACAAGTGTCGAGTCGAGCAACATGGGGCTCTTGCCTTTATAAAAAGGTCATGTTGCACATGGTTTGACCATGTCATGCAGACAGTCGTATAGATAATACGCGTCGTGTTGATCAACCATGGTTCGACATTGGTTGAACAACTATGTCGTGTAGGGTCTGATGTTGATATAAGTCGATTATGACTCGACAATGTCAAGTGGAAATCTTGTATTTATGTTGAGTCAACATATGGCTCAGTAATGTCGAGAAGAGATGTAACGCTCCTAATTTTTCATAATTATGGACAGTATTATTATTAATTATTATTAAGCATGCAAAAGTTAAGTATGTGATTTATATTGGTGGAAAGTATATATATATATTCGGTATATGGTTGAAAACAAATAGTGATTTTAACCGAGTTAAATCCCATTAGCGATATTATTTTCATGGTGCATTTGGATGATAATGAGTCCAATTGAATATTGGTGAAGTCAATTTGGTAATTGGATAGGTGTGGAATATTTTTGGAATAATTATCGAGATGGGATGTGATTAATTGTAAATTGGATTGCCATTTTGTGATTTGTAGAAGCTCAAGTGAGCAATTTGAAATTAGGAAGATATTTATATATTATATATACAATTGTGATAGTGGAAAATTCCACTAAGTTGAAGTCAAACAAGAAGCATTTAAACTAAAAAAAAAAAGAAACCAGAAGGTTGGCGTGAAAGAAGATATAGAGAGAGAAAGTGCTAGAAGAAGAAGAAGAAGGAAGGTGAAGTTGGTCAAGAAGAGTTTTGTGTAAAGAATAGCATTTCAGGTTTGGTGATACTGTTTTCGTATTTTTCAAATTTTTCAGAATATTTCGGAATCGTTATAATATATTATTTTGAGTTTATTTGAGCTATATTGATTATGATATATTGTTTGAAATTGATTTTGGGATGTTTTGGATTACGTATATTTGGAATATATTGTGGATCCGTAATATTGTTTACGAAAAATATTCTGAATTGATTTTCGCTATGTTTTGATTATAGTAATATTACGGAGAATATTATGGAAAGCGATTTAGTATATATTGTTTTGCGATTTGTTTCGAAAAGTGATTTGGGACATTTGGATTTACTATGGATTTACGATATATAATTGCATGTTTAAATGTGATTTGAAGCAATTTCTGGATTCAGAAATATTTTCGGAAACAATTTTGTAATTTTCTTGTATATGTATATTGGTGTGATTCGAATTCCGAAAATGTGTATACTGATTTGGATATAATTTCAAAATTTAAATTGACGATTCTGTTCGGAATGAATTATATGATTTTCGAAAAGCGATTTAGCTCTGATATATGTAAATAGATATGGATATAGGAGATTGACATGTCAATTGGGTTCTCTGAGTAGTACTACGCCGATTCTGATATGTATATAGGATACGCAGCGGGTCCTCCATTGGTGTCCAACTCTGATATGTATATGGGATACGCAGCGGGTCCTCCGTTAGTATTCAACTCTGTTCTGTATAGCCCGTAATCCAGTCCGAAAAATATATTTAGTATATCAGGAGCCCGAAATGGAATTAGAAATGTGATATGATCTGTACATGATTTGAGATGAGAAATGATTTGATTTGGTATTATTATGTTTTCATAAGATTTTATTCTGATTTTCAATGGATTTATTGATAATTACTTCGATATAATATTTGTTTCAGTTTTTCAATGGATTTGTATATTCGAAATGTTATTTGATTTGAAGCGTGTTTTATATTGGGAAGTGATTTACGAATATTTGACTTGACTTATTTTTAATGTGAGTATATGCTTTGACTTGTATTTGACTCGAATTGAGCCCCATATTGATTATTTATTTGTCAATATATTTTTGATATTTTGATTTAAATGATATTATAGTGTAAGCGTAAATATAGTTTTATATACACCCACTAAGCTATATGCTTAGCATGTTGAGTGTTCCTCACATGCAGGTAAAAGAATTGTTGAAGGGGACAATGATCAGAAAGAGTAGAATCTGCAGGGATAGTGTTCAGAGTCACATCACTCCTGCATTTTTGGTAGCTCACTACGTATTTGATGTTTTATATGTATTATATCGGCATGCATAGATATAAGTGTTTTTTTTTTTTTTTTTATAAATATATGTAATGAATATTTAGTTTTATGTATGTTTGTAAATATTTGTGATAATTGGGCTCATGGATTTTAATGCTTTTGAAGTTGAATGTTTATAAATATTTTGTATGAATTGTGTTTAGAAATTGTTGAAAACAGGTTTTGGAAAAGTCAGAAAAATAGAGGAAACTCTGGCGAAAATTTCAGAAAATCTTTTTGGAACATAATTTTAAATATTTATTTAGATCATTACTTAAAGTTCCTGTTCTAAAATTTATTTTCCGTATATGGTAGCGCTTCCCGATTCGGTCCGAGAGGGTTCGGATCGGGGGGTGTTACAATTTTTGGTATCAGAGCCAATGGTTTAGGCGTTCCTAGACCAGAGTGAAATGTTTTGTAAATGTAAAATGTTTTGCACATGCATGCATTATAAAAAATAAATAAAAAAGAGGAGAATGTGACTCTAATCTGCAGAATTCCTCTTCTGTCTTATATAGGAAAATGGAAAGTGGAGGAGATAGAGATAGACCTGGGAGCCCCGCCAGTATGGCTGGGGAAGCAGCGAGAGAATCAGTGAGTCCGAGAATGGCTGGACTGGAAATTCAAGATCAGCCAGTTAATGTGCGACAGATGACTGAGATTCCGCGGACAGTACCTAGAGCCCACACCAGAGATTAGCAGTTGAGAGGTTGGCTAAATACCGACCTACAGATTTTGGGATAAGAGTGATGAGAGATTAGTTAGGGTATTTGAATTCAACTAATCCATCCGATTGAATTTCATGAGAGCACATTGTTGAGGTTTAATTATGCATGATGATGACCGTGTTCATCTAATTTATCCAAAGTCCCCTCTCGAGGTAAATCGGACCTATTCCGCACACACTAATATCCTATCTCTCGATGGTATATCAAAGTGCATGGAAATGCATTAATTACAATAAACACCCTATGTGATCACACAAGCAAATTAGTATTTCTCTATCCAATTCTACTTGTGGTGGACATTATATCGAGCACGTGGTGGGCGTCTCCTCTCGGTACATAACACACCACCAATTTATCATCTAAATGTAGGCCTTCACATTCAAAGCATTAAGTACAATAAAACCACTCAACAATGCAATAATCAACCGCAACAAATTAAACAATCATTTCATTCAATCATCATAGAATAAGATCCATCAAAACCCCAACTCACAAGTTTAGCTCATAATCATGGTTTTCAATAATTAAACTAAATTAAATTAACTAAAACAATTAATATAAAACGAGACGGATTCAATGGAGGATAATGCGAGGTGGTCACACGGTTCCAATAACGGAAATGGAAAATATATTGATTATTATTAAGTACATAATATCATGAGATAAATCACATAAAATATATTCATAAACAATAAAATCCAAATCCGTTCACGGTTCCGAAAATCACCTAACAATAGTTTTAACAACTCATAATCATAAATGAACAATCAAGGAAGATTAATGAGATGAAATACAACCCATTGAAGCTCTCAAGACTCGAAGATCCGCTTTGGTCCGGCTTGAACTTCTCCGCTTTCGATCTTCGTCTTCTTCGATGAACACCCACGATCTAGAGATGTTGTGATGATTTGTGATGCTTGGGATGTGTTTGGGAGGAGCAAGGAGGGTTGAAGTCACCCTTGGAGCAGCTTGAAGGCTGCCTGGACTGCTGCCACGAGCTCTCTCTCCTCCTCTGCCCAGCTGCGCCTCTTTCCTTTTATAGACAGCCCATTAGGGCTGCGTTTTTCTTCACCGCGACCTGTGGTCGCGCCCTTCACTGGACGGCTAGGAGAGGCAGGAACGCGAGCAGCACCGCGAGGAGGGAAGGTCGCGCTCGAGCTCGCCTTGCCCACTGCCATCTTTTCTTCTACACCGCGAGCTGCTGTGGTCGCGGCTGCCCTCGCGATGCTCACTGTCTGGATGGCTCATCTTCACCGCGACGAGGGGCGCGAGCTGGGGCTGATCGCGCGAAGCATCGCGGTGGTCACTGGTGGTCTGGATCGTCTTCAACGCGAGGGAGGGCGCGAGCTGGGCTGTGGTCGCGCGATGGAGCTGTGCATGGCGCTGTGTGGGTTTTAATTTTTTGTTTTCTTTTCTTAATCAACACGGCGTCGTTTTGGCCCAAAGCATTGGTGCCAAAACGGCGCCGTTCCACTTAAAACCCAGCTGCCTTAGCTGCAAAACGCACCATTTCATTAATTGCTGGGGTCAACTTTCTGAATTTACAGTTTGACCCCAGCACTTTAGCATTCTTTCATCGATGCTCTTTCTCAAAGTTACTGAAATTATACTTTTTCCCCAAAAATATATAAAATCATCACTTAGGTCCCTAAACCTGCACACTCAAGGAAAACACGTGAAAAGCACCAAAAATACTCAAGAATACAATTAAAAGATACGGTTTAAGGGTCGTAAATATATGAAAATAAATGACCGATCAAATACCCCCAAACTTATCTTTTGCTTGTCCTCAAGCAAATCGAAACACACCACGATTAAAAATAAAGACAAAAATTACTAAAACTAAAATAAAAAAAAACGAACTAAGCTATATCAATTTTCGTAGGATGCAACGATGGCACTTAGCACGTGCCACAAGCCTTTAAACCCCTAGGTGGCCCTAGTGGACGAGTTATAGTCTCGTGAGGGTTTACCAGCTACGATACCCACAAATGTCCTAAGCTAACCACATACATAGCTCAACATCAAATAAAATATATACACAAATGCAAAGGTATAAGAATAGCACAAAATCATAAATCCAAAATGCTGTCAATAAGTCTAATACACCATATATCATACAGGACACTGACATGCAACGCATTTATAATCGTGACACCTTCCATATCAATAAACCGCTGATATAATTCGCCTCGACTCTAGTCTCACAAGTTTTTACTCAATAGCACTCAGAACCTAGGCAATCACACTTTCAACTGCAGACGACTGGAATTTATAAGCAATTAATTTCAAAATGTGTCGTATGCATCAATAATTAGAAAGAACGCACAAATTTAACAAAGGATCTCATGAAAGATATCAAATGCTAAGAACAGAAAAATTCGTGTATATACATGTCAAATATTACAATTGAATTTTCTCAGGAGATCAACAGGTCTTTATATGGTTGTAATGGGGCTTAGGGTGATTGGCTCAAAAAGAACGGAAATCGGGTTCAACTCACTTAGAAATCTATTGAGAGACTTCATAAAATTTTCAATTCGTGCAACTTCTCTCACGACTACCAAATTTGCTCAACTTTCTTCCCTTCCTCTTCTACACCTTTCTCCTTCAACATCTTTTTCAACCCTTTTTCAATTTTTACTTTGTGCATTTCACTCCTTTTTTCTCATTTTAGCCAACTCTTTTTATATATATATATTTTTGTTTATTGGCTATTCTCTTTTTCTGCACATTTCCACATCCTTTTCATATTTTTAACTCCACTCCTCTTTCTCACGCAACACGTACACATTTTTCTTTTAATTGTCTCTAGTTTCCAAGCGTCAAAGGTAACGTCTTACAATTTCGGCTAGGATTTTTGGACATGTAGGTCATACAATAAAAGGCTAATATGCGAGTGTTTGGCCGCGAATGGGATAGGGAGCACACAATCACAGATAGGAAATCAAGCTATTTAGGAATTCACACACAATGCCTGGATCATATCTCCAAAATCTACTCAATTGAACATTCAGCACAAACATACAAGATTCTTATAATGCAGTTCATTAACATCCAATGCAAACCTATAGAGATCAATCTAATGACAATAAAGCTCAAGAAAGTGTATAAGAGTAGAAACAAGAATTCCCTCAGAATAAATACGCAATAATCTCAAAATCTCACTAAGGGTAGTCTCCACTATTAATCAGAGCTATTAATTGAAAGTTGTCACATATTACAATGCAAAGACGTCAGACCTATATGCTTAGATGCAAAAACACTACCGGCATTATTCCAAATAACAACTTTGTACACTCAAATAACCTAAGTATTTACATATTATTACTCAATTATCTGTAAAGCATGCATATGGTTTCGCTATCCTAACACAAACACAACAAAACAAGAAAATACAACAAAAGACTCGAAAACTGGTGTACGTGGCATTGTTATACCTAAGTCTTCCAAACGCATTGCGTATGAGGAATGTCTAGGTTTCCAGCCTATATACACCAATCAGACGCACAAACACACAAACACCAAACAATACCCCCAAACTTAAAATAAACATTGTCCTCAATGTTTTACACCTTACGTACGAAGAAAAAGGGCTTATAAAGAAATAAAAACTAAAAACAATCAAACTCGACACAAAAACAAAAACGCATAAAACAAATGAACACAAAACAACAGTCCTAATATCCACAACTAACAACCCTAGATATCCACAACTAACAAATCTAAATAGACACACAAAAACAAACAAAAACAAAGTCAAAGAAATCAAACACTTCAAAAATATGTACATCCAACCAAACTTCCCCCGAACTTCAAAATTTTCAACTCAATGCACAACACTTCAAAAGGTTCATGGGAGAGAGTTACGAAACACTAGAAAATTTTAAACTAAAAACAATAAAAATAAAATAAAAGAAAATATGTACAAGCTTTTACCTCATTGCTTGAGCTTTCGCCCACCTCCCCCATGATTGGTATCTCCTCATTAGCTTACCGCACCATTCTAACCAAATGACTGGAAGAGAAGATGACTCTCCCAGCACTGCATACCTCGAATGCGAAGGTATCTCTTTACGGCCTAAGTGCGGGTTCTGCTCAAAAGGCGGAGGTGGTTTGGGCTTCCCTTCTCCGAGGCCTACAGAAACATATGTATCTTGGTAGCTTTCTTCTTTCGCAGTGGCGCTATGGACTAGACATAACTCAAGTGGCTCTGGAAGGGTAGATGTATCATCTTCATGCAACAAACTCTTGCTCCCTTCCATCTCTACTTGATCCACCCAAATCTGATGCTCAATTTGCTCTTCGATTTCCACGGCCGTTTCATTGCATTGCACCATATGATATGGTTCGTGCTCTTGCCATTGGATCTCTGTAGCTAATTTGCTGATTTGAATCTCCAAGCGTTGGGTAGCTGCTTGAGTATACTGAGCAACTTAATCAAGTTTAGCTTCCAACTTCCTCAGGGCCTCATCTTGTGAATCCATTCTTTCATCCATCTTAGACATGAATTTTAAAATCATGTCTTCCAATGCTGGATCAATTTCCTGATGTTCTTGCTGGTTGCTCCAATGAGATTCGGAATGATTGCTCCACCCAGGATTGTACGAGCTTAGGTAGGGGTCGTTCTGCTGATAATGTACATAGCCCTCGTACTGCATTTGCTCAGAACGGCTCTCAGCAAACGGATTGCCCACCTGAAAATCAGTACTCATATGCGGCCCCCCACATAAGAAACAACCCAAAAGTGCTTCATAGTCTCTAGTCGCCACTTCCTCGGTAAGCTCAGGCACCTCATACCAAGAATACATTTTCTGCATAGAAAAAGAAAAACAAAACTAATAAAAATAAAATATATACAAATCCAAAGTAGCTATAGACCTAATCGGTATTAATATCAACGCAACTAAAAATATCCCCGGCAACGGCGCCAAAAACTTGATACGCCTTTTTTGTTCCCGCAAGTATACGGGGTCGGCACAAGTAATAAAATGATGAGTAAATTATCGTCTCCACAGGGATATTTAGGCGTTGAGTACTAAAATTAACCAAGCCTATTTCTATTTGGATAATCGAAAGATATTAAATGATAAAAATATAAAGACATGAAAATAAAGCAAGCAACCAATATGAGAGATTAGTTAGGGTATTTGAATTCACCTAATCCATCCGATTGAATTTCATGAGAGCACATTGTTGAGGTTTAATTATGCATGATGATGACCGTGTTCATCTAATTTATCCAAAGTCCCCTCTCGAGGTAAATCAGACCTATTCCGCACACACTAATATCCTATCTCTCGATGGTATATTCAAGTGCATGGAAATGCATTAATTACAATAAACACCCTATGTGATCACACAAGCAAATTAGTATATCTCTATCCAATTCTACTTGTGGTGGACATTATATCGAGCACGTGGTGGGCGTCTCCTCTCGGTACATAACACACCACCAATTTATCATCTAAATGTAGGCCTTCACATTCAAAGCATTAAGTACAATAAAACCACTCAACAATGCAATAATCAACCGCAACAAATTAAACAATCAATTCATTCAATCATCATAGAATAAGATCCATCAAAACCCCAACTCACAAGTTTAGCTCATAATCATGGTTTTCAATAATTAAACTAAATTAAATTAACTAAAACAATTAATATAAAACGAGACGGATTCAATGGAAGATAATGCGAGGTGGTCACACGGTTCCAATCACGGAAATGGAAAATATATTGATTATTATTAAGTACATAATATCATGAGATAAATCACATAAAATATATTCATAAACAATAAAATCCAAATCCGTTCACGGTTCCGAAAATCACCTAACAATAGTTTTAACAACTCATAATCATAAATGAACAATCAAGGAAGATTAATGAGATGAAATACAACCCATTGAAGCTCTCAAGACTCGAAGATCCGCTTTGGTCCGGCTTGAACTTCTCCGCTTTCGATCTTCATATTCTTCGATGAACACCCACGATCTAGAGATGTTGTGATGATTTGTGATGCTTGGGATGTGTTTGGGAGGAGCAAGGAGGGTTGAAGTCACCCTTGGAGCAGCTTGAAGGCTGCCTGGACTGCTGCCATGAGCTCTCTCTCCTCCTCTGCCCAGCTGCGCCTCTTTCCTTTTATAGACAGCCCATTAGGGCTGCGTTTTTCTTCACCGAGACCTGTGGTCGCGGCCTTCACTGGACGGCTAGGAGAGGCAGGAACGCGAGCAGCACCGCGAGGAGGGAAGGTCGCGCTCGAGCTCGCCTTGCCCACTGCCATCTTTTCTTCTACACCGCGAGCTGCTGTGGTCGCGGCTGCCCTCGCGATGCTCACTGTCTGGATGGCTCATCTTCACCGCGACGAGGGGCGCGAGCTGGGGCTGATCGCGCGAAGCATCGCGGTGGTCACTGGTGGTCTGGATCGTCTTCAACGCGAGGGAGGGCGCGAGCTGGGCTGTGGTCGCGCGAGGGAGCTGTGCATGGCGCTGTGTGGGTTTTAATTTTTTGTTTTCTTTTCTTAATCAACACGGCGTCGTTTTGGCCCAAAGCATTGGTGCCAAAACGGCGCCGTTCCACTTAAAACCCAGCTGCCTTAGCTGCAAAACGCACCGTTTCATTAATTGCTGGGGTCAACTTTCTGAATTTATAGTTTGACCCCAGCACTTTAGCATTCTTTCATCGATGCCCTTCCCCAAAGTTACTGAAATTATACTTTTTTCCCAAAAATATATAAAATCATCACTTAGGTCCCTAAACCTGCACACTCAAGGAAAACACGTGAAAAGCACCAAAAATACTCAAGAATACAATTAAAAGATACAGTTTAAGGGTCGTAAATATATGAAAATAAATGACCGATCATCTACCACCGGTGAGAGAGGTGGAATTTGCAATTGACGTGATCCTATTATCTCACTATTCAAAATAAAATATCAACTATTACCCTTCTCTTATGACTAATTAGATAATTAAATAATCTTATTATTTAATTATTATAATTGCCATTATTTAATTAATTGAATAATCACATCACTCAATTAACTCCTGACACGTGTCACTTTTCCAACACTATTAATTGGACCATTCAATTAATTATACGTGACCCTTGTTACCTAAATGGATCAGGCTAGCAAGGGGACCTAATGGACCCACAGTATTTTGAGCTTTGATAATCCTCAGAATCATTAATTGAACTATTTAATTAATATTCCTTAATTATCAACTCCGGTATTATTCCACTAAAAATCCGAAGTTGCATTCTCTCAACTGCGAACGCTTTTACACAGACTGATATCACTCGGTGTCCATCGATATAGCTATTACATATGGTGTGACCCTCCACAGTAGTTCATAATTAGAGCTGGATCATAATGTCCGTTATACCCCTCTAATTTTATATATCCTTTAAGCACCGTTGATTCTCTAATGAACAATAAATCCCGTTTCCTCACGGAATCAGGAGAGCGCTCATATTGTTCAAGCCCCGATCAACTCTTAAGGGAACTACTCTCTACTTCTCACAAGAATGAGTGAATTCCACTATTATGTGCAAACCTTCCCAGCCACAAGCCAAATCGCAATCCCAACATACGGAGAATATTGATCGGGAATAATCATCTATCCTCACCCATGGTATATCAAAGATCACGATCTAACCTGAAGGAGTCGATAAGACACTCAGGATTGAGATTACCCACATATAGCCATCATAAGTTGATGTATATGAATCTCATCGGTAAACGGATCTTGGTGAGAGATTCATATAGATCATGGCCTAGCCTTATATGATCACATCATACAAGGTACCTCCATTTCCATATCTCTATATGAATGATTCAGGATAGAATCATCGTACAATACAGAATGAACCGCAACTATAGATTAACTACAAATAAAGTACCCAGCTTTATTTGCTATCTATGGACTCTTTAGATTGCAAATCTCTTACTATATCCATCTGTATATGACAATTATATACACAGTATGAGATTACATATGGCAATCTAGGATGTTATAATGCACAAGTTTATATAATATAAATGACACGATACGAATGAATTGAACTCTTCTTTTATTTATTTATAAAAAACCATTTACAAATTACATCTTTAAGGCAAAAACCTCAACACTACCTTAGTCTTCTGGTTGTGCGACAGGGAAGTATGGATTGGGAGCGACTTGGTCGAGCGTGTAACACCCCCTGACCCGACCCGACCTGACTGGATCGACCTAGGGAGTGTTACCGGGTTTCCAAAACTTTTCATAACTCTATTTCAAATATGAAAACCAAATAATTTATAATTTAAAATCTTTTCTAGTGAGCCCATTAAAACTATTTGAAAAATTTTGCCAGAGTTTCCTCTATTTTTCTGGCTATCCAAAACTCTCGTTTTCCACAAAACTTAAATATGATAATAACAAACACTTTAAAATTTTATTTCTGAATCACATGCGCACTCTTCCCAATAGTGCGACTTTCCCAAGCATTTTCAATAAGACAATACATATTGTATATTTACAAACTTTATTAAACATAAACTATTATACAAATATTTACAAAACTCATATATTATCACTTTACAAACTTCTGTATATGCATGCTTAAGTAAGTAATTTACAAACAAAGTTTAAATAAAACTACCCAAGTAATGTGACTCTGAATCTTCTTCTGCAGCTATCAACTCTTTAGTTCTTTATTTATTGGAACCTCTTCTACCTACGTGTGATAAAATCAACGCGCTAAGCATTTCGCTTAGTGGGTGTACACAAATCAAATTTGCAAATTTAACATAATCTCATTTATAACGTATATAAAACAAATACAATTCATAGGAGACCAAATACACCTTTCAAAGCAAATCAGATAATCATATTAACAAAACGTTTAATTAAACAAAATCTTTCTTTTATAAAGTCAGTAGTACTCTGTCCAAATTATTTTATATATATATATCAACTAGTAGAAAAGACAAAGAAATAAAATATCACAATGATAACTTATCAATCAAGTAATAAGTTATAAATATCAAATAAGGAACAATAAATAAACTGTTCAAATGTAATTATCAACAGAAATCAATATATTTTCGTAAGTAAACTTTCATATCAACTATATATTAAAATCCAATGATATTCAACTAAATTCAGTAAATCTTATTCATCAATCTTATAAAAGTTTTTAAAATTCTTTTCTATAAACTTCATCAATTTCTTTTCAATCCTGGCCCTTTAGTATACTTAACATAATTTTCTGGACTGGAATATGGGCCGCTCGACATCGACCACTCAGTGGGTGTCCGTCGAACATAACTCCCAACCTAGGATGAATCCTTAGGGTGGTACGTATCTCCCTACCCTAGGACCGAATGTTCGGAACCTAGAGAGGTATATATCTCCCTATCCCAGGAACGAATCCTTAGGAAGGTACATGTCTCCCTACCCCAGGACGAATCCTTGAGGAGGTACGTGTCTCCCTACCCTTGAACGAATCCATGGGGAGGTACATAATATTGTAGTCCTCAAAAATCGCTCGGGGACACGGGGCACTACAACCTGCAAAGACAGAACGCACGTGACCCGCAGGACGTCTGGGACACCGGGGTGGTGCCGGCCAAAGTCACTCCGACGGTCAAGTTAGCGAGTGCCAATAAATATGTATGCTTGTAAATAGTGATGAGTGAAGGAGGCCTCGAATCCTTCACTCATCACTATTTACAAGCATACATATTTATTGGCACTCGCTAACTTGACCGTCGGAGTGACTTTGGCCGGCACCACCCCGGTGTCCCAGACGTCCTGCGGGTCACGTGCGTTCTGTCTTTGCAGGTTGTAGTGCCCCGTGTCCCCGAGCGATTTTTGAGGACTACAATATTATGTACCTCCCCATGGATTCGTCCAAGGGTAGGGAGACACGTACCTCCTCAAGGATTCGTCCGGGAGACATGTACCTTCCTAAGGATTCGTTCCTGGTGTGAGGTTCGACGGTGATCGGAGACTAATGAACAATGGCCGGAGGGTGTGATTTTTTTTATATTAGTAACCTTTGGATCTCTGTTTTTCGGATCCCCTTCCTATAAGGGATTATCCTCCTTTTTATAGGAGTCTGATGCTTCTCCTTTTGAGGGATCTCATCATTCTCTCTTTGCTGTCTTCCACCAATAAAGCATCTGGATGCTTTTTTTGATCGGGCTGTTATCAAGTGTCATTATGGTTTTGTAGGACCTGCTTTAAAGTAGATCATGATCTGGTCTCCCTCGGAACGACAGACATTCTATATCGTACGACATATAGGTTTGTCAATTTGGATAACCATGATCGCATGCCGTATGATGTGCTGATTGGATTTCGACATGAGAAGGGTATGTCGTGCTACATAGGAGCTCTTCCACATGTGGACATTGAGTTATCTCCCTTGATACTACTTGGATACGTGGGACATGTAGTGCACGTCGTACTACATGAGAATGCTTCATGTCGAGTGTATGTCGTGCGACACTAAGGTCTTCGTACTGGTTAATCATCGTACTACATGAGAGTGCTTCATGTTGAGTGTATGTCGTGCGACACTAAGGTCTTCGTACTGGTCCATCGTCGTACTACATGAGAGTGCTTCATGTCGAGTGTATGTCGTGCGACACTAAGGTCTTCGTACTGGTCCATCGTCGTACCACATGAGAATGTAGTCCCACTTTTGGCTCTGGGCTTTGTCTTGGGGACACACTTTGGGCCAGTCATATTTTGACTACTACAGTTTGCTCCCAAATTAATTGGGTTTAGAAAAACCAAGGGGTTTGCGTCGTACGATATGTAGACATGGATATATATAGGTGAACTCTAATGCTGGTTCCATATTGTCGCACGACTCTGTCCTCCTAAGAGAACGTGTGAGTAGATAACAATCCACGAGTTTTGTCATTGTCGTGCGACAATATCATTTAAAGGAGGAGTGATTTGGTCTTCAAATGACTCCTCGATATTTGCGCTGAAATAAATGTGGCTTTATGGGCAATGTGCAAGCTTGACTAATGATACGGTTACGGGAGTGTGTCCAATGAGAAGCTGACACGTCAGCACATGCTTCTTTTTAATTGTCGCCCTTCCTCTCTCTTCTTCATTTTCAATTCTTTGCCCTCTCTCTATTTTTCTTTCTCTCTCTAGAACTAGTCGCTGCGTTTCCTATTCCCGGCACCTTTGCTGCTCGTTTTGGTCCTTTTTCACGTCTATTCCGGCAAAGCGGTGGTCGTCTTTACTCTGCTTTGGTAAGTTTTTCTGTTCTCTCCGTATTTGTTTCCTATATTTTGCATTTCAATTTCTGGGTATTTCTTGTGTTCTCGAGTAACTTTCGAGAAGAATTTTTAAAATTTTTGGTTTTAGATCGAAAAACACAACTTAGATTTATATACAACCTGTTTGTAGTGTCTAGGTCGCACGACAGTAGCCAAGACATATAGGTCGCACGACCTTTTTAACAGTCTTGGGAGTTGATATTAGGTCGTGCAAGGTCTTTGGTTTAGATTATAATTACTAACCGTGGCTACTGTCGTTCGACTTGTAGGTTTTGATGTCGAGTCGAGGGGATGAGAGTCCTCTCAGTACCTCTGGGCGTGGATACGACGATCCAATAGATCTGTCATACGACTCATAGGGAGAGTCGGAGGCAGCAAGTGCTGAGGTGACAGTGGCGTCCTCGTCGTATGACACTATGACGGTCTATCTTGCGGGTACATCGCGCGTAACGGATGACGTTCCTATGGGGATTCCCCTAGTCGAGCTACCTGGCGACGCGGCCGGCCCATGTCCAATGGGACCAAGTAGGCCGCTAGGCTTGCTTTTAAGCAATCCGGCCAGTGTGCTAACGGAGGACGACGTCATGCGCCTACGATTCAGTTATGACATACCTGATGGTGTCGCATTGAGGGCGTCGCATAAGGAGGAGAGGCCACACTGGGACATCCCAGGATGGACCTGTTTTTATGAGTTCCCGTTTCAGCGGGTTGGATTCAGGTTACCAGTGGTCAGACTACTACGGAAGGTGCTCGACCATTTCGAGCTTGCCCCAGGGCAGCTGATGCCCAATAGTTGGAGGATCTTGCTGGGGCTAGAGCTGTTGTGTATGATGGAGGGAATAGTCTTCGAGCTGCCTGACCTGTTCTACACGTACACCTTACGGGAGCACGACACAGAGAAGGGTTGTTATAATTTGAACCTCCGGCCTAACAGAACACATCTTATCATGGAGCTAACGACAAACGATAGGTTGTGGAAGGATAGGTACTTCTTTACGA
Organism: Xanthoceras sorbifolium; assembly: GCA_003430845.1. Taxonomy (NCBI): domain Eukaryota; kingdom Viridiplantae; phylum Streptophyta; class Magnoliopsida; order Sapindales; family Sapindaceae; genus Xanthoceras; species Xanthoceras sorbifolium. The sequence continues at coordinate 26,335,109 of CM010615.1, forward strand.
GGGGCCTACTTGTCGATTGGCCCCTTGGGGATACGGTTGTTCGTACGACCTGGTCCAAGGCTGGTGGGTCTTTATTTCCGTCGCGTCGTTCGACTCTTGTCTTTTTGTTTTAACTTTTACTAACTCTTAACTCTATTTGTTTTGCAGTGAATACAGGAGCACCTCAAGCAGTCGTCGGCTTAACGTGTGTGACGCGTACAGAAAAGGTACTGTCGTAAGACGTCAAGGAGAGGAGTTGGAGGAATATCTTGACGGAGGAAAATCTGCGGCCAAGTCACCTCTGGAAGTTCAGTGTGATCAACGAGCCAGGTACCCCCTACCCTGCATTAAAAAACTTAGAGGAGTTTGTCAAGGTCAGACATTATGTCGAGCGACTGTACGGTACAAGATTTCTGACACTAATCTCATACGTCGAGTGACGATTTGCAATTGACATCATGGCTGGAGAGATCGCCGCTCCTCATGCTGATGACGCGATGAGGAGGCTAAGGGAGAAAAGGAAAGGGAAGAAGAAGGCTCAGTCGAGCGACCAAGCGGTTTCCACTCCTCCACCTCATCCATCAAGTCGAGCCAAGGCCTCACTTGATGTTTCTTCAACTAGAAAAAAACGGAGGAGGGAGGATTCAACTTCGGGGGTCGACGCGTCGGTCGACCTTGTCTTCCCGCAGGATGCCTCTGCGTATTCTGATGTTGCGTCGATCCTTTCACAGGTCAAGCGACTGCTGCTGCCCGAAGATAAGAGTCGCTTAAAGGAGATGGGCATTTCCCAAGCTGCTGATTGGGGTCTTGGCTACCTTTTCCAGGTTTGGTCGTACGACTGGTATATTTATATATGTCCTTATTGAGTACTTTAGAATTTTTCTGAGTGTTTTTGTTTGTTATTTGTTTTTTGTAGGCTCTTCAGTCCCATGTTCATCTGAAGGAAGAGCTGGGCCTTACCCTAAAAAAGGTAAGGGATCTGAAGGTAAGCAACCAGAGCATCAAGGCTGATAATGATAAGCTAAAAACTTCGAACATTGAGGCCAAGAAGACTGCGCTTGAGGCTTCTAGTCGTGCGGTAGAGGCTACTCTGGAGTTGAACAAGCTGAAGTCGAGCGTCGACTTACTCGAAGCCAAGCTGAAGGCTAAGGAGGCGGACTACGACTCTCTGTATGACAAAGCGAAGGATAATGTCCTCAACGCGGTCATTAAGACTCGTGCAGACTTAATGAGGGAGTACAGGGACGGTCGTGCGACCGAGTGGAAGGTTGATAGTTGGATCGCCAACCATGAGGAGCTGTCGCCCTTTAATGAAGATGAAGCTGATGACAAAGCTGCTGGTGAAGAGTCTATCCTTCCTCCTTCAGAGGGCTCGACCGTCGTAGCTTTGGCTGCTCAGCCGACTGGAGAGCCTGATGATCTTGCCCCATAAGGGGTTGTAATATATGACGCTTTGTCGAACGCTATTTTTTTTTTATGAGGGCTCTGTCGAACGATGTTTTTAATATATGATATATGTTAATTTTCTTTATTGTCGTACGCCTTACATGATCATTTTTGTGTGTATGGTAATGCGTTTTTATTTATGAGTGTGAATGCGGGTTGCGATCCATGACCTGTGGCCATTTGGAGATGCAGACCTTGAATGCAGGCCGAGGTCCATGACCTTGAGTGTGAGTCATGTGGCCATTTGGAGATGCAGACCTTGAATGCAGGCCGAGGTCCATGACCTTGAGTGCGAGTCATGTGGCCGTTTGGAGATGCAGACCTTGAATGCAGGTCGCGGTCCATGACCTTGAGTGCGGGTCATGTGGCCGTTTGGAGATGCAGACCTTGAATGCAGGTTGCGGTCCATGACCTTGTTTTTTATAATATTGAATTGTCCGAGTTGGAGTGTGTAACTTCTTAGTTTCACGCTACAACTTTGATTAAGTGCGTGGTTAGGGTCGGCTTTGCAATGCTGACCTGCATAAAAAGGTTAGGGTCGGCCGTTGGGTTTACCAACGACCCTCTGATGAGCAAGTGAGTTCCATGTTGTAGAGTGATAAAGTTCGAAAAAAAATTTTAGAACTGATATTGTTTTAGATGGCATGCGTTCCAGCTGTTGCCGATCTCCATACCATATGTACATCGTAGTTTGTAGGCTCCATGTCCAACTACATTGGTGATTTGGTATGGTCCCTCCCACGTAGGACTGAGTTTACCTGCTCCTTTTTCCTTTGTATTTTGGAAGACGCGGCAAAGGACCCAATCTCCAATATGGAATGACTTGAGACGAATGTTTCTGGTATAATGGCGGGCGACTCTTTGTTGGTATACGGCCAATCTGATTGTGGCCTTGTCGTGACGCTCGTCGATTGTGTCGAGTTCGCTCAGCAACTCTCTGTTGTTTGTTTCTTCTGTCGCGTGTCGTATCCTATAAGAAGGGTAGTCAGCCTCTGTTGCTATGACGGCCTCTGAGCCGTAAGATAGGGAGAATGGTGTTTCTCCTGTTGATGTTCTGACTGTCGTACGGTAGGACCACAGCACACCTTGTAGCTCGTCGGCCCACTTTCTTTTGTATTGGTCGAGTCACTTCTTGAGGGTGGACATAATTGTCTTGTTGGTGGATTCTGCTTGTCCGTTAGCTTAAGGGTATCTTGGGCTCGAATAGCTTAGTTTGATGTTCCACTTGTCGCAAAAGTCTTGGAAGTCGTATGAGATGAATTGTGAGCCATTGTCAGTGACTATCTCTTTTGGAACTCCGTAACGACATATGACATTTTTCCAAATAAAGCTCTTTACTTTGGAGTCTTTGATTCTCACATATGACTCGGCTTCAACCCATTTTGTGAAGTAATCGGTCACGGCTAGTATGTAGACCTTGCCTCCGGTAGCGACGGGCATTTTTCCTACTATGTCCATTCCCCATTTCATGAAGGGCCATGGTACTGAGATGGGGTGGAGTTTTTCTGGGTGTTGATGTGAAACATGGGCGAAACGCTGACACGGGTCGCATCTTTTGACGAAGTCGTGCGACTCGGACCGTATTGTGGGCCAGTAATACCCGGCCGTGATTACTCTATTGGCTAGGCTTCTCCCAGCCGAGTGGTTCCCACATTGCCCCTCGTGCAAGTCCTTGAGTACTTGCTGAGCTTCGATTGGGTTGATGCATTTGAGGTAGGGCCCGGAGTAGGATCGCTTGTAAAGTTGACCCTCTATTATGGAAAATCGGGCAGCCTTGATCTTGATTCTTTGTGCTTCTATCTTGTCAGATGGGAGGGTGTCGTCCCTCAAGTAGTCGTAGATTGGGGTGATCCAAGTTGGCTCGTCCGAAATTGGCTCGATTTCGAGCTTTGTTGGCTTCCACATAGCTGGCCATTGGACAAACACCATGGGAATGGTTCGCTCAATCGTGGTATCTAGTGCGGACCCGAGATTGGCGAGCGCGTCAGCATGCGCGTTTTCGGATCTTGGTATTTGCTCGATGTCGAATGACTCGAATGAAGCTTGTAGCTCTTTTACAAAGGTCAAGTAGGCCGACATTTTCAAGTCCCGAGCTTGATAGGACCCTTGCAATTATCTCACAATTAATTGGGAGTCACTACGCACCTTTATTCACTCGACGCGTAAGTCCTTTGCCAAGGTGAGCCCAGCTATGAGGGCTTCGTACTCGGCTTTGTTGTTGGTGGTCTTGAATCCACATCGGATGGACCTCTCGACGACGTGTCCCGCAGGGGAGGCAAGTACTATCCCTAGCCCACTGCCTCTAGCGTTACTTGATCCGTCAACTGCCAAACTCCATTCCTCCTTTGGTGTGTTGCATGACATGGTGCAAAGTTCTTCCTCCACTCGTTGTAGAATCCCGGGTGTGAAGTCTGCTATGAAGTCCGCCAACACTTGTGACTTGATCGCCGTGCGAGGTTGGTAGTTGACGTCGTACTCGCTTAGCTCCATGGCCCATTTCACTAGACGACCGGATAGTTCGGGCTTATGTAGGATGTTCTTCAAGGGGAAGGCATTGAGTACACTAATAGTGTGGCATTGGAAGTACGGCCTTAATTTCCTTGCGGCTGTAACTAGTGCGAGGGCCAATTTCTCAAGTTGAGTGTACCTTGTCTCTGCGTCGAGTAGGGTCTTGCTGATGTAGTATACGGGGAGTTGTTTGCCATCCTCCTCCCTTATTAGTACCGCGCTAACGGCCGTTTCGGATACAGCAAGGTAGAGTAGGAGGGTTTCTCCTTCCTTAGGTTTGGATAGGAGATGAGGGTCTGCTAGGTACCTTTTTATGTTTTGGAATGCGTCCTCGCTTGTTTGGTTCCAATCAAATGATTTGCACTTTCTCAGAGCATCGAAGAAAGGCTTACATTTTTCGGATGAGTTTGAGATGAATCGGTTGAGGGCCGTGAGCCGTCCGGTCAGCTTTTGTACATCTTTGATGCTTTTGGGGGACCTCAGATCTATAACGGATCGGAGTTGATCCGGGTTGGCCTCGACGCCCCTCTTGGTTACTAAATAGCCAAGGAACTTTCCTGATGAAACTCCGAAAGAACATTTGGTTGGATTGAGCTTCATCCCATACTTGTCGATGATATCGAACGACTGCCGGAGGTGGTCGAGGTGTTGATCTGCTACTAATGATTTTACTAGCATGTCGTCGATGTAGACCTCCATAGTCTGTCCGAGCATGGTTGCGAACATTTTGTTAACTAATCTTTGGTATGTTGCTCCAGCGTTTTTGAGGCCGAAGGGCATCACCTTGTAGCAAAAAATGCCGCGCTCTGTGATGAAAGAAGTCTTTTCCTGGTCGTCCGGATGCATGAGGATTTGGTTGTAACCGGAGAATGCATCCATGAAGCTCAATAGCTCATGGCCTGCTGTAGCGTCCACCATCATGTCGATGTGTGGGAGAGGGAAGGAATCCTTCGGACAAGCCTTGTTGAGGTCTGTGAAGTCGATGCAAACTCGCCACTTCCCATTCTTTTTCTTCACTACTACTACGTTTGCGAGCCAGTCCAGGTAATTTACTTCTCTCACTGAGCCAATGTCGATTAGCTTCTGGATTTCTTCATTGATAACTTTGTTGCGTTCGGGTGCGAACTTCCTTCGTTTTTGCTTCACCGGCGGATGATTTGGGTCGACTTGCAACCTATGCACTAGGACTTCTGGGTTAATGCCGATCATGTCTGCGTGTGACCATGCGAAGCTGTCGTGCCGCGCCGTCAAGAAGTTGAGTAGCTTTGCTCGGATATTTTATGGAAGGCGGGATCCGATACTAACTTTGTGGTCTGGAAAATTTGAATGTATGGATACTTCGTCGAGTTCTTCCATATTCGGTCCGTCTTTGTTGGTAGTGGTGCTCTCACTCTGTAATTGCTATAAGTCGGACGGCCTGCTTTTTAGAGTGTTCAAGTAGCAGTCACGCGAGGACTTTTGTTGCCCTCGGATCTCATGGACTCCCCACCTGGTAGGAAAACGGATGACTTGATGATATGTTGAGGGGACTGCCCTCATCTTATGAATCCACAGGCGATCCATGATTATGTTATAGGACGACGGACAGTCCAGGATGAGGAAACGAGTGTTCAAGTTGATACCTTCCGCGTAGACAGGAAGGGTGATTTCTCCTATAGTGCTATTGTGTTCTCCACTAAATCCTACAAGGATTGTGGAGCGACGTACGATGTTACACTCATCAATATGCATTTGTTGAGCTTCCATTGTCTACTAGGATCCGTCTGATCAAACAATTGGCCACCGTCAGTGAGATGACAAGCGCGTCATGGTGGGGATTGAACAAGTCCATATGCTCATCGCTGCTGAAACTGATTGGGCAGTTATACGTGGGATCCGCCGTATGAGTTCGTTGGACGTCCGTACGACCTGCTTGCCGCGAGTGGCGCTTTGCCTCCGAGTAGGTTACTCCGTTCACTTCTGATCCGCCAGAGATGACATTCACAGTTCTCTCGTGTTTAGGAGGTTCTGGTGGTGGGATTGAAACAATGTCGCGCGACCTATCCTTGTTCAGAAAAGTCTGCTTACCTTTGTCAGTCAGGAATTCTTTAAGGTGGCCTTTCTTAAGTAATTCGGCCACTTCCAATCGTAGCGCTACACAATGCTCAGTTCGATGGCCGTGATCGCCATTAAATTCACACCATTTGGAGTTGTCTCTTTGATTCGGTGGGCTCATCATCTTGTCTGGCCACCGAACTGATCTACCCATTCCTTTGAGTATAGCGACTACCTCTGTTGGTCTGATGTTCAAATTGTATTCTGGTGTTATGTTTTTTGGCCGGACAAACGGCCTTGGTGGTCTATCGTCGCGCCGGCGCTCGTACCTTATACGGTTGTCCCTTCGGGGTATTGTTGGGTATGGCCCGCTACGTCGGTTGTTAATTCGTTGTTCGACCATCCTCTCCGACTTATCTTCCTTGTAGTTCGCTCTACTAGGTTTATAGTTTACTTCGTCTAATTCCCATTTTATCTATGCCCATGCCTTGGCTAGGACGTCTTCCATGGTTTTACAAGGGTATTTGGTGAGCTCCTTGTATAGGTCGGAATCATAGAGTAGACCCTTGCGGAAGGCTGATATGGCTGTTGCCTGGTTGCAATGAGGGATGGACACTTTTTCATGGTTGAACCGGCCAACAAAGTCCCGTAGGCGTTTACCCCTCCTTTGGCTGATTGTATAGAGGTCGTCGAATTGCTTTTCTAGCTTCCGGCTACTAGCGAATTGCTCTACGAAGGTGTCAGTGAGTTGAGCAAAAGAGTTGATGGAAACATTGGGAAGGTTGGTGTACCATTGTAGGGCAGGTCCTACGAGGCTCGAACCGAAACCTTTGCACATGCATGCTTCCCTAAGGTCACGCGGGATGGCGGCCGTGAACATCCGTTGTCGATACTGCGCAATGTGGTCGTCGGGGTCCGTCGTACTGCTTCATACCTAGAAAGTTGAACTTCCTTGGTATCTCCACCAATGCTATTGTGTCGACAAAGGGAAAGTTGGCAAAACTATTGGCCGCCCTTTTCTTTATAGGAGCGGGCATTCCCGGAATGCGTTGGATGAGTGCTTCCATCTCTGTGAACTTTCGTGCCAAGTCACGATTAGCCAAGGTTGGTTCGGTACTTACTCGGATCGGGTTCGACGGCGCCGAATGCGAAGGGCCTGATGGCGTTCCTTATAGCGGGATGGCTGGTTGGGTTGAGCCGACGTTGCCATTGGGGGTGGATATAGGCGGCACCCCTTGTGTAGCTCTTGCCACGTCGTCTGATCGATGTCCTCCCGTCCCATTCGGAGTGTTGTCTGCCGTATGTCGTGCGACGATGTGCGGTCCATCAGAGATTCGAATGTTAGGCTCCGAGCCTATGTGGGTTGGATTGAGGTCTCTTGTCGTGGTACCTTGTTCGTCTGGGCGGACTGGCGCGTAGTAAGTAGTGTGGGCGGCTTGCTCGAATGGTAAGGGTTGGGATGTTGAAGCATCTCCAAACGGTCGTACGACAGTGAGGGAATTGATTCTATTTTGCAATTCTTGGTTCTCTGCCAACACTTGTTGGTTTTCTTGTTCGAGTGCTTGGAGCCTTTGGGTATTCTCTTGCATTTGGGATATGAGGAGTTGTACCCTAACTTCTATCGCATCGTGATGAAAATCGTCTGACGACATGGCCGGAGTAGCCGCGTTCTACCTTCGCTCGCTTAGAGATTGTTGTGCCCCACGGTGGGCGCCAAATTGTAGTTGATCGGTCAATTATTTTCATATATTTACGACCCCTAAACCGTATCTTTTAATTGTATTCTTAAGTATTTTTGGTGCTTTTGACGTGTTTTCCTCTAGTGTACAGGTAATAAGGTTTTGTGCGTAATTGAAGAGTTTTGGTGGATTAAATTGAATATTTGGGAGTGCACAGCTGTCATTGTTTGGAGGCTGCCATAAATTCTAAAAGATGAACTGGGTTGAGCGCCTTATATTTCTGGAAAGGTCACGATGTCTGCTTTCCGGCAAATTTTACGGTTCGTGATTCCGAGTTGTCTAGAGAAAGTTATGCTCATTTTCACAACAGTGTGCAGACTCACGACTTTCATGTCGAGAGTTAAGTCATGAGTCATGTTTCGGAGGCCGTCATAAATTCCATAGAATGAACTGGGTTTCGAGCTTTATATGTATGGAAAGATATAGATGTCTACTTTCCAATACATTTTACGGTTCATGATTTGGAGTTTTCTAGAGGAAGTTATGGTCATTTTCGTAACAGTGCGCAATCCTGAAATTTGGACCAGTGAGCACCGCGACCTAGTACCGCGACCGTAGGTCGCGCTACAGTGGTCGCGATGAAACATCAATTTGTTGGCAGTGAGCACCGCGAGCACAGTGCCGCGACTACTGTAGCGCTACAGTGGTCGCGATGAAACATCAATTTGTTGGCAGTGAGCGCCGCGAGCACTGTAGCGCGACCGTAGGTCGCGCTACAGTGGTCGCGATGGCGACGCGAGAAACCTATTTTTCAATGCCTATAAGTAGAAAAAGGGCTCTAAAGAGAGGGGATTCGACTAGGGCTCTAAAGAGAGGACCAAGAGGAGACCAAGAGAGAAGAGAAGAGGCAAAGAGGGGAGAAGAAGATCATCTTGAAACCAAGAGGATTGGAATCAATCCTTGAGCCAAAATCTCACCATCAAGCTTGGATTTGGAGAAAGTGGAAGCTAGACAAATTCCCAATGAGGAGGAGGACGAAAGTTCATCACACCTAGAGTTTTTCTATCCCTTTCCTTCTTTATTTTCATGCTTGTAACTCTCTTTATTAATTGGAAAACATGTTTAGTTGTAAATCTTTGATTATGAACTAAATTTGTAAGTTAGGGTTTTGATGAATCTTATTCTATGATGATTGAATGAATTGATTGTTTAATTTGTTGCGGTTGATTATTGTGTTGTTGAGTGGTATTATTGTGCTTAATGCTTTGAATGTGAAGGCCTACATTTAGATGATAAATTGGTGGTGTGTTATGTACCGAGAGGAGACGCCCACCACGTGCTCGATATAATGTCCACCACAAGTAGAATTGGATAGAGATATACTAATTTGCTTGTGTGATCACATAGGGTGTTTATTGTAACTAATGCATTTCCATGCACTTGGATATACCATCGAGAGATAGGATATTAGTGTGTGCGGAATAGGTCCGATTTACCTCGAGAGGGGACTTTGGATAAATTAGATGAACACGGTCATCATCATGCATAATTAAACTACAACAATGTGCTCTCATGAAATTCAATTGGATGGGATAGGTGAATTCAAATACCCTAACTAATCTCTCATATTGGTTGTTTGCTTTACTTTTCATGTCTTTATATTTTCATCTTTCAATTCAATCTATTAAAATCTTTCGATTATCCAAATAGAAATAGGCTTGGTTAATTTTAGTACTCAACGCCTAAATATCCCTGTGGAGACGATAATTTACTCATCATTTTATTACTTGTGCCGACCCCGTATACTTGCGGGTACAAAAAGTCGCATCAAGTTTTTGGCGCCGTTGCCGGGGATATTTTTAGTTGTGTTGATATTAATACCGATTAAGTCTATAGCTAATTTGGATTTGTATATATTTTATTTTCATTCTTATTAATTTTGATTTTTTTTGTTTTCTATGGAGGACATGTATCCTTGGTATGAGGCGCAGGAGTTTACCGAGGAAGTGGCGACTAGAGATTATGAAGCACCTTTGGGTTGTTTCTTATGTGGGGGGCCGCATATGAGTACTGATTGTCAGGTGGGCAATCCGTTTGCTGAGAGCCGTTCTGAGCAAATGCAGTACGAGGGCTATGTACATTATCAGCAGAACGACCCCTACCTAAGCTCGTACAATCCTGGGTGGAGCAATCATTCCGAATCTCATTGGAGCAACCAGCAAGAACATCAGGAAATTGATCCAGCATTGGAAGACATGATTTTAAAATTCATGTCTAAGATGGATGAAAGAATGGATTCCCAAGATGAGGCCCTGAGGAAGCTGGAAGCTAAACTGGATCAAGTTGCTCAACATACTCAAGCAGCTACCCAACGCTTGGAGATTCAAATCAGCAAATTAGCTACAGATATCCAATGGCAAGAGCACGAACCATATCCTATGGTGCAATGCAATGAAACGGCCGTGGAAATCGAAGAGCAAATTGAGCATCAGATTTGGGTTGATCAAGTAGAGACGGAAGGGAGCAAGAACTTGTTTTATGGAGATGAGGCATCTACCCTTCCAGAACCACTTGAGTTATGTCTAGTCCAGAGTACCACTACAAAAGAAGAAAGCCACCAAGATACATATGTTTCTGTAGACCTCGGAGAAGGGAAGCCCAAACCGCCTCCGCCTTTTGAGCAGAACCCGCACTTGGGCCGTAAAGAGATACCTTCGCATTCGAGGTATGCAGTGCTGGGAGAGTCATCTTCTCTTCCAGTCATTTGGTTAGGATGGTGCGGTAAGCTAATGAGGAGATACCAATCATGGGGGAGGTGGGCGAAAGCTCAAGCGATGAGGTAAAAGCTTGTACATATTTTCTTTTATTTTATTTTAATTTTTTTAGTTTAAATTTTCTTGTGTTTCGTAACTCTCTCCCATGAACATTTTGAAGTGTTGTGCCTTGTGTTGAAAATTTTGAAGTTCGGGGGAAGTTTGGTTGGATGTACATATTATTGAAGTGTTTGATTCTTTGATTTTGTTTTTGTTTGTATTTATGTGTCTATTTAGATTTGTTAGTTGTGGATATCTAGGGTTGTTAGTTGTGGATATTAGGACTGTTGTTATGTGTTCATTTGTTTTATGCGTTTTTGTTTTTGTGTCGAGTTTGTTTGTTTTTAGTTTTTATTTCTTATTTTTAGTTTTTATTTCTTTATAAGCCCCTTTTCTTCGTACGTAAGGTGTAAAACATTGAGGACAATGTTTATTTTAAGTTTGGGGGTATTGTTTGGTGTTTGTGTGTTGTCTTGATTGGTGTATATAGGCTGGAAACCTAGACTTTCCTCATACGCAATGCGTTTGGAAGACTTAGGTATAACAATGCCACGTACACCAGTTTTCGAGTCTTTTATTGTATTTTCGTATTTTGTTGTGTTTGTGTTAGGATAGCGAAACCATATGCATGCTTTACAGATAATTGAGTAATAATATAGTAAATACTTAGGTCATTTGAGTGTACAAAGTTGTTATTTGGAATAATGCCGGTAGTGTTTGTGCATCTAAACATATAGGTCTGACGTCTTTGCATTGTAATATGTGACAACTTTCAATTAATAGCTCTGATTAATAGTGGAGACTACCCTTAGTGAGATTTTGAGATTATTGCGTATTTATTCTGAGGGAATTCTTGTTTCTACTCTTAAACACTTTCTTGAGCTTTATTGTCATTAGATTGATCTCTATAGGTTTGCATTGGATGTTAATGAACTGCATTATGAAAATCTTGTATATATGTTTTGAATGTTCAATTGAGTAGATTTTGGAGATATGATCCAGGCATTGTGTGTGAATTCCTAAATAGCTTGATTTCCTATCCGTAATTGCGTGCTCCCTATCCCATTCGCGGCCAAACACTCGCATATTAGCCTTTTATTGTATGACCTACATATCCAAAAATCCTAGCCGAAATTGTAAGACGTTACCTTTGACGCTTGGAAACTAGAGACAATTAAAAGAAAAATGTGTAAGTGTTGAGTGAGGAAGAAGGAGTGGAGTAGAAAAGATGATATGGATATGGGTAATGTGCAGAAAAAGAGAATAGCCAATAAAATAATGAATAAAATAAAAAGAGTTGGCTAAAATGAGAAAAAGCAGTGAAATGCACAAAGTATAAATTGAAAAAGGGTTGAAAAAGAGGTTGAAGGAGAAAGGTGTAGAAGAGGAAGGGAAGAAAGTTGAGCAAATTTGGTAGTCGTGAGAGAAGTTGCACGAATTGAAAATTTTATGAAGTCTCTCAATAGGTTTCCAAGTGAGTTGAGCCTGATTTCCGTTCTTTTTTTAGCCAATCACCCAAAGCCCCATTGCAACCATTTAAAGACCTGTTGATCTCCTTAGGAAACTTAATTGTAATATTTGGCATGTATGTATATTGGTTTTTCCGTTCTTAACATTTGATATCTTTCATGAGATCCTTTGCTTAATCTGTGCGTTCTTTCTAATTATTGATGCATACGACACATTTTGAAATTCTTTGCTCATAAATTCCAGTCGTATGCAGTTGAAAGTGTGATAACCTAGGTTCTGAGTGCTATTGAGTGAAAACTTGCGAGCCTAGAGTCAAGGCGAATTATATCAGCAGTCTATTGATATGGAAGGTGTCACGATTATAAATGCGTTGCATGTCAGTGTCCCGTATGATATAGGATGTATTAAACTTATTGACAGCATTTCGAATTTCTAATTTTGTGCTATTCTTATACCTTTGCATTTGTGTATATATTTAATTTGATGTTGAGGTATGTATGTGTTTAGCTTAGGACGTTTGTGGGTATCGTAGCTGGTAAACCCTCACGAGACTATAACTCGTCCACTAGGGCCACCTAGGGGTTTAAAGGCTTGTGGCACGTGCTAAGTGCCATCGTTGCATCCTACGAAAATGGATATAGCTTAGTTCGTTTTTTATTTTAGTTTTAGTTATTTTTGTCTTTATTTTTAATCGTGGTGTGTTTCGATTTGCTTGAGGACAAGCAAAAGATAAGTTTGGGGGTATTTGATCGGTCATTTATTTTCATATATTTACGACCCCTAAACCGTATCTTTTAATTGTATTCTTAAGTATTTTTGGTGCTTTTGACGTGTTTTCCTCTAGTGTACAGGTAATAAGGTTTTGTGCGTAATTGAAGAGTTTTGGTGGATTAAATTGAATATTTGGGAGTGCACAGCTGTCATTGTTTGGAGGCTGCCATAAATTCTACAAGATGAACTGGGTTGAGCGCCTTATATTTCTGGAAAGGTCACGATGTCTGCTTTCCGGCAAATTTTACGGTTCGTGATTCCGAGTTGTCTAGAGAAAGTTATGCTCATTTTCACAACAGTGTGCAGACTCACGACTTTCATGTCGAGAGTTAAGTCATGAGTCATGTTTCGGAGGCCGTCATAAATTCCATAGAATGAACTGGGTTTCGAGCTTTATATGTATGGAAAGATATAGATGTCTACTTTCCAATACATTTTACGGTTCATGATTTGGAGTTTTCTAGAGGAAGTTATGGTCATTTTCGTAACAGTGCGCAATCCTGAAATTTGGACCAGTGAGCACCGCGACCTAGTACCGCGACCGTAGGTCGCGCTACAGTGGTCGCGATGAAACATCAATTTGTTGGCAGTGAGCACCGCGAGCACAGTGCCGCGACTACTGTAGCGCTACAGTGGTCGCGATGAAACATCAATTTGTTGGCAGTGAGCGCCGCGAGCACTGTAGCGCGACCGTAGGTCGCGCTACAGTGGTCGCGATGGCGACGCGAGAAACCTATTTTTCAATGCCTATAAGTAGAAAAAGGGCTCTAAAGAGAGGGGATTCGACTAGGGCTCTAAGAGAGGACCAAGAGGAGACCAAGAGAGAAGAGAAGAGGCAAAGAGGGGAGAAGAAGATCATCTTGAAACCAAGAGGATTGGAATCAATCCTTGAGCCAAAATCTCACCATCAAGCTTGGATTTGGAGAAAGTGGAAGCTAGACAAATTCCCAATGAGGAGGAGGACGAAAGTTCATCACACCTAGAGTTTTTCTATCCCTTTCCTTCTTTATTTTCATGCTTGTAACTCTCTTTATTAATTGGAAAACATGTTTAGTTGTAAATCTTTGATTATGAACTAAATTTGTAAGTTAGGGTTTTGATGAATCTTATTCTATGATGATTGAATGAATTGATTGTTTAATTTGTTGTGGTTGATTATTGTGTTGTTGAGTAGTATTATTGTGCTTAATGCTTTGAATGTAAAGGCCTACATTTAGATGATAAATTGGTGGTGTGTTATGTACCGAGAGGAGACGCCCACCACGTGCTCGATATAATGTCCACCACAAGTAGAATTGGATAGAGATATACTAATTTGCTTGTGTGATCACATAGGGTGTTTATTGTAACTAATGCATTTCCATGCACTTGGATATACCATCGAGAGATAGGATATTAGTGTGTGCGGAATAGGTCCGATTTACCTCGAGAGGGGACTTTGGATAAATTAGATGAACACGGTCATCATCATGCATAATTAAACTACAACAATGTGCTCTCATGAAATTCAATTGGATGGGATAGGTGAATTCAAATACCCTAACTAATCTCTCATATTGGTTGTTTGCTTTACTTTTATGTTTTTATATTTTCATCTTTCAATTCAATCTATTAAAATCTTTCGATTATCCAAATAGAAATAGGCTTGGTTAATTTTAGTACTCAACGCCTAAATATCCCTGTGGAGACGATAATTTACTCATCATTTTATTACTTGTGCCGACCCCGTATACTTGCGGGTACAAAAAGTCGCATCAAGTTTTTGGCGCCGTTGCCGGGGATATTTTTAGTTGTGTTGATATTAATACCGATTAAGTCTATAGCTAATTTGGATTTGTATATATTTTATTTTCATTCTTATTAATTTTGATTTTTTTGTTTTCTATGGAGGACATGTATCCTTGGTATGAGGCGCAGGAGCTTACCGAGGAAGTGGCGACTAGAGACTATGAAGCACCTTTGGGTTGTTTCTTATGTGGGGGGCCGCATATGAGTACTGATTGTCAGGTGGGCAATCCGTTTGCTGAGAGCCGTTCTGAGCAAATGCAGTACGAGGGCTATGTACATTATCAGCAGAACGACCCCTACCTAAGCTCGTACAATCCTGGGTGGAGCAATCATTCCGAATCTCATTGGAGCAACCAGCAAGAACATCAGGAAATTGATCCAGCATTGGAAGACATGATTTTAAAATTCATGTCTAAGATGGATGAAAGAATGGATTCCCAAGATGAGGCCCTGAAGAAGCTGGAAGCTAAACTTGATCAAGTTGCTCAACATACTCAAGCAGCTACCCAACGCTTGGAAATTCAAATCAGCAAATTAGCTATAGAGATCCAATGGCAAGAGCACGAACCATATCCTATGGTGCAATGCAATGAAACGGCCGTGGAAATCAAAGAGCAAAATGAGCATCAGATTTGGGTTGATCAAGTAGAGACGGAAGGGAGCAAGAACTTGTTTTATAGAGATGAGGCATCTACCCTTCCAGAACCACTTGAGTTATGTCTAGTCCAGAGTACCACTACAAAAGAAGAAAGCCACCAAGATACATATGTTTCTGTAGACCTCAGAGAAGGGAAGCCCAAACCCCCTCCGCCTTTTGAGCAAAACCCGCACCGGGGCCGTAAAGAGATACCTTCGCATTCGAGGTATGCAGTGCTGGGAGAGTCGTCTTCTCTTCCAGTCATTTGGTTAGGATGGTGCGGTAAGCTAATGAGGAGATACCAATCATGGGGGAGGTGGGCGAAAGCTCAAGCTATGAGGTAAAAACTTGTACATATTTTATTTTATTTTATTTTAATTTTTTTAGTTTAAATTTTCTTGTGCTTCGTAGCTCTCTCCCATGAACATTTTGAAGTGTTGTGCCTTGAGTTGAAAATTTTGAAGTTCGGGGGAAGTTTGGTTGGATGTACATATTTTTGAAGTGTTTGATTTCTTTGATTTTGTTTTTGTTTGTATTTATGTGTCTTTTTAGATTTGTTAGTTGTGGATATCTAGGGTTGTTAGTTGTGGATTTTAGGACTATTGTTTTGTGTTCATTTGTTTTATGCGTTTTTGTTTTTGTGTCGAGTTTGTTTGTTTTTAGTTTTTATTTCTTATTTTTTTGTTTTTATTTCTTTATAAACCCCTTTTCTTCGTACGTAAGGTGTAAAACATTGAGGACAATGTTTATTTTAAGTTTGGGGGTATTGTTTGGTGTTTGTGTGTCTTGTTGGTGTATATAGGCTGGAAACCTAGACTTTCCTCATACGCAATGCGTTTGGAAGACTTAGGTATAACAATGCCACGTACACCAGTTTTCGAGTCTTTTATTGTATTTTTGTATTTTGTCGTGTTTGTGTTAGGATAGCGAAACCACATGCATGCTTTACAAATAATTGAATACTATGTAAATACTTAGGTCATTTGAGTGTACAAAGTTGTTATTTGGAATAATGCCGGTAGTGTCTTTGCATCTAAACATATAGGTCTGACGTCTTTGCATTGTAATATGTGACAACTTTCAATTAATAGCTCTGATTAATAGTGGAGACCACCCTTAGTGAGATTTTGAGATTATTGCGTATTTATTCTGAGGGAATTTTTCGTTTCTACTCTTATACACTTTCTTGAGCTTTATTGTCATTAGATTGATCTCTATAGGTTTGCATTGGATGTTAATGAACTGCATTATGAAAATCTTGTATATATGTTTTGAATGTTCGATTGAGTAGATTTTGGAGATATGATCCAGGCATTGTGTGTGAATTCCTAAATAGCTTGATTTCCTATCTGTAATTGCGTGCTCCCTATCCCATTCGCGGCCAAACACTATCATATTAGCCTTTTATTGTATGACCTACATATCCAAAAATCCTAGCCGAAATTGTAAGACGTTACCTTTGACGCTTGGAAACTAGAGACAATTAAAAGAAAAATGTGTAAGTGTTGAGTGAGGAAGAAGGAGTGGAGTAGAAAATATGATAATGGATATGGGTAATGTGCAGAAAAAGAGAATAGCCAATAAAATAATGAATAAATAAAAAGAGTTGGCTAAAATGAGAAAAAGGCAGTGAAATGCACAAAGTATAAATTGAAAAAGGGTTGAAAAAGAGGTTGAAGGAGAAAGGTGTAGAAGAGGAAGGGAAGAAAGTTGAGCAAATTTGGTAGTCGTGAGAGAAGTTGCACGAATTGAAAATTTTATGAAGTCTCTCAATAGGTTTCCAAGTGAGTTGAGCCTGATTTCCGTCCTTTTTAAACCAATCACCCAAAGCCCCATTACAACCATTTAAAGACCTGTTGATCTCCTTAGGAAACTTAATTGTAATATTTGACATGTATGTATATTGGTTTTTCCGTTCTTAACATTTGATATCTTTCATGAGATCCTTTGCTTAATCTGTGCGTTCTTTCTAATTATTGATGCATACGACACATTTTGAAATTCTTTGCTCATAAATTCCAGTCGTATGCAGTTGAAAGTGTGATAACCTAGGTTCTGAGTGCTATTGAGTGAAAACTTGCGAGCCTAGAGTCAAGGCGAATTATATCAGCAGTCTATTGATATGGAAGGTGTCACGATTATAAATGCGTTGCATGTCAGTGTCCCGTATGATATAGGATGTATTAAACTTATTGACAGCATTTCGAATTTCTAATTTTGTGCTATTCTTATACCTTTGCATTTGTGTATATATTTAATTTGATGTTGAGGTATGTATGTGTTTAGCTTAGGACGTTTGTGGGTATCGTAGCTGGTAAACCCTCACGAGACTATAACTCGTCCACTAGGGCCACCTAGGGGTTTAAAGGCTTGTGGCACGTGCTAAGTGCCATCGTTGCATCCTACGAAAATGGATATAGCTTAGTTCGTTTTTTATTTTAGTTTTAGTTATTTTTGTCTTTATTTTTAATCGTGGTGTGTTTCGATTTGCTTGAGGACAAGCAAAAGATAAGTTTGGGGGTATTTGATCGGTCATTTATTTTCATATATTTACGACCCCTAAACCGTATCTTTTAATTGTATTCTTAAGTATTTTTGGTGCTTTTGACGTGTTTTCCTCTAGTGTACAGGTAATAAGGTTTTGTGCGTAATTGAAGAGTTTTGGTGGATTAAATTGAATATTTGGGAGTGCACAGCTGTCATTGTTTGGAGGCTGCCATAAATTCTACAAGATGAACTGGGTTGAGCGCCTTATATTTCTGGAAAGGTCACGATGTCTGCTTTCCGGCAAATTTTACGGTTCGTGATTCCGAGTTGTCTAGAGAAAGTTATGCTCATTTTCACAACAGTGTGCAGACTCACGACTTTCATGTCGAGAGTTAAGTCATGAGTCATGTTTCGGAGGCCGTCATAAATTCCATAGAATGAACTGGGTTTCGAGCTTTATATGTATGGAAAGATATAGATGTCTACTTTCCAATGCATTTTACGGTTCATGATTTGGAGTTTTCTAGAGGAAGTTATGGTCATTTTCGTAACAGTGCGCAATCCTGAAATTTGGACCAGTGAGCACCGCGACCTAGTACCGCGACCGTAGGTCGCGCTACAGTGGTCGCGATGAAACATCAATTTGTTGGCAGTGAGCACCGCGAGCACAGTGCTGCGACTACTGTAGCACTACAGTGGTCGCGATGAAACATCAATTTGTTGGCAGTGAGCGCCGCGAGCACTGTAGCGCGACCTACGGTCGCGCTACAGTGGTCGCGATGGCGACGCGAGAAACCTATTTTTCAATGCCTATAAGTAGAAAAAGGGCTCTAAAGAGAGGGGATTCGACTAGGGCTCTAAAGAGAGGACCAAGAGGAGACCAAGAGAGAAGAGAAGAGGCAAAGAGGGGAGAAGAAGATCATCTTGAAACCAAGAGGATTGGAATCAATCCTTGAGCCAAAATCTCACCATCAAGCTTGGATTTGGAGAAAGTGGAAGCTAGACAAATTCCCAATGAGGAGGAGGACGAAAGTTCATCACACCTAGAGTTTTTCTATCCCTTTCCTTCTTTATTTTCATGCTTGTAACTCTCTTTATTAATTGGAAAACATGTTTAGTTGTAAATCTTTGATTATGAACTAAATTTGTAAGTTAGGGTTTTGATGAATCTTATTCTATGATGATTGAATGAATTGATTGTTTAATTTGTTGTGGTTGATTATTGTGTTGTTGAGTAGTATTATTGTGCTTAATGCTTTGAATGTAAAGGCCTACATTTAGATGATAAATTGGTGGTGTGTTATGTACCGAGAGGAGACGCCCACCACGTGCTCGATATAATGTCCACCACAAGTAGAATTGGATAGAGATATACTAATTTGCTTGTGTGATCACATAGGGTGTTTATTGTAACTAATGCATTTCCATGCACTTGGATATACCATCGAGAGATAGGATATTAGTGTGTGCGGAATAGGTCCGATTTACCTCGAGAGGGGACTTTGGATAAATTAGATGAACACGGTCATCATCATGCATAATTAAACTACAACAATGTGCTCTCATGAAATTCAATTGGATGGGATAGGTGAATTCAAATACCCTAACTAATCTCTCATATTGGTTGTTTGCTTTACTTTTATGTTTTTATATTTTCATCTTTCAATTCAATCTATTAAAATCTTTCGATTATCCAAATAGAAATAGGCTTGGTTAATTTTAGTACTCAACGCCTAAATATCCCTGTGGAGACGATAATTTACTCATCATTTTATTACTTGTGCCGACCCCGTATACTTGCGGGTACAAAAAGTCGCATCAGTAGTCCTCAAAAATCGCTCGGGGACACGGGGCACTACAACCTGCAAAGACAGAACGCACGTGACCCGCAGGACGTCTGGGACACCGGGGTGGTGCCGGCCAAAGTCACTCCAACGGTCAAGTTAGCGAGTGCCAATAAATATGTATGCTTGTAAATAGTGATGAGTGAAGGATGCTTTCTGTGTTGTTTGTGATCGAGGCCTCCTCGATCAGCGGAGGTGTGAGGTTCGACGGTGATCGGAGACTAAAGAACAATGGCCGGAGGGTGTGGTTTTTTTTTTTATATTAGTAACCTTTGGATCTCTGTTTTTCGGATCCCCTTCCTATGAGGGATTATCCTCCTTTTTATAGGAGACTGATGCTTCTCCTTTTGAGGGATCTCATCATTCTCTCTTTTCTGTCTTCCACCAATAAAGCATCTGGATGCTTCTTTTGATCGGGCTGTTATCAAGTGTCATTATGGTTTTGTAGGAACTGCTTTAAAGTAGATCATGATCTGGTCTCCCTCAGAACGACAGAGATTCTATGTCGTACGACATATAGGTTTGTCAATTTGGATAACCATGATCGCATGCCGTATGATGTGCTGATTGGATGTCGACATGAGAAGGGTATGTCGTGCTACATAGGAGCTCTTCCACGTGTGGACATTGAGTTATCTCCCTTGATGCTACTTGGATGCGTGGGACATGTAGTGCACGTCGTACTACATGAGAGTGCTTCATGTCGAGTGTATGTCGTGCGACACTAAAGTCTTCGTACTGGTCCATCGTCGTACTACATGAGAGTGCTTCATGTGGAGTGTATGTCGTGCGACACTAAGGTCTTCATACTGGTCCTATCGTCGTACTACATGAGAGTGCTTCATGTCGAGTGTATGTCATGCGACACTAAGGTCTTCGTACTGGTCCATCGTCGTACCACATGAGAATGTAGTCCCACTTTTGGCTCTGGGCTTTGTCTTGGGGACACACTTTGGGCCAGTCATATTTTGGCTACTACAAATATCAGGATCAATATCCATATCGGTGCAGTACTGCTGAAATAACCCAACTGGTATACCAACCTCCTATATCCATTTCTATGTCCAAGTATCCTTGGGCCATTTCACAATATCATTTCTTTATGGTCAAATTAAATTTTATTAAATTCAAATTAATAAACACATTTACAAAATTCAAATCTCAAATTTATAGTCAACCTTATTTCACAAATTAATATCGAATTAAATTTCCCCAAAATCGCTTAATCAATTTATCACAAACAATATATATATATATATATAATTCAAAATCAGTTTAACACTATATATATATATTCAAAATCAATTTCTCATAAATAATATATAATTTCTCATAAAATTAATTTAGCACCATATATATAGATAATATATTCAAAATCAATCAATTATATAAATATATATTCAAAATCAATTTCTCATAAACAATATATATATCTATACATACATACATACATACATATATATATATATATATATATATATATATATATATATATTCAAAATCAATTTATTACAATCTCTATATATACCAAATCATTCCCAAAATTAATATCAAACAACAAATCATAAATAATATATATATTACAAATAAGTAAAAACAATATAATATAAATATTCTGAAAATTTCTGAAAAATCTGAAAAATACAAAAGTTAGTGTACACCGAACCTAGGATAATTTTTGGATAATATTTCTTTTCTACTCTTCTTCTCCTTCTTCTTCTCTTTCCTTTCTCTCTCCTCTTTCTCTCTCCTCTTCTCTCTCTCTTCTCTCCCACTTCACTCTCCTTCTCGTCTTCTTTTCTTCTTTCTTTTGCTTGTTTCTCTCATGCCATCTATCTCTATTCTTTTATTTTTGATATTGCTGTCTCAATATTTTTGGTCTACTTTTGTGATGGCTTTACTTCTTTGCTTTTGTGCTGTGCCAATCCAAATTGTTTTTTGACTTTTCAAACTTTTTTTTTATCCACTATTTATATATATATATATATATATAATATCTACTTAATTATAAAATGGACCCTTGAGCTTCTTAAAATTTTACAATGGCACAAATTTACTCTTAATCACATGTGGTTTACCAATCTTCCTTTAATTATCAAAGTAACCCACCAATCACATTTCATCTCAATAATATTCAAAAAATATTCCACACTTATCCAAATAACAAATTGACTTCACCAATATTCAATTGGACCTATTATTCTCCAAATACACCATGAAAATAATATTTCTAAGTCGGTTAAAATCACTATTCGTTTATATACTATATATCTCATATATATACTTTTCACCAATTTTAATCACATACTTAACTTTTCACCAATATAAATCAGATACCTGACTTTTGCATGATCAATAATAATTAATAATCATACTATTCATAATTATGGAACTTTGGGGCGTTACAGAGTGACGGTACATAAGAGGTCGAGGCATTTCCTAAGGGTCGTGCGACCGCAAGCAAGTGGACCTTGTTTTGTAGTTCTTGGTTTTCTGCCCTCATTTGTTGGCTCTCCGCCTCTAAGGCTTGCAACCTCTGGGTATTCTCTTGCATTTGGGATAGGATGAGTTAGAACCTAGCCTCTGTTGCTCCATGGTCAGAGCTATCGTGCGACATGGTCATGTAGAGATGTAGGATTCTAGCTTTACTCGTTTAATGATCAGTCGTGCCCCACAGTGGGCTCCAAATTGTAAACCATCAAAATGGTAAGATGAGGATCGGGACACTACAACCTGCAAAACAAGAGTCAAACGGTGGACTGGAGTACTTAGACATCGGGGCGGTGCAGGCCAAATACACTTCGACGATCAAGTTAGTTAGATAAACAAGGAATAGAATATAAACAAATGAATAGTAAAAATACCTCATGATCGTAAATGAATGATGGGGGATGTCGAACGGAGATGGTCAGAATCAGTCGTGAAGGGCGTTTGCTGGTTGCCGGTGATCAGTTCGTGGACGGAAGTAGTTGGAGTTCGTGTTACCGGAGCGGCGTAAAGTGATTGAGAGTTTTAAATGCTTGAGAGTAATTGAGAGTGAAGAATTTCATTAAAGCCTCACTCAGAGTGAGGGTTGGTATATATAGGGGGTGATTCACCCTTTGGTAGGTGGATCATTATCCCTGATTTCACGGCGCGGATTAGGAGGATGTGATTGCCTCCTTGACCGGGTCTATCTCATAAAGGATATGAAGGTTTGACTTGGTAGTCACGACCAAGGGATGGTCTACGGTGTAGTGTAAAGGTGGTCGAATGACAAACCTCTATGGGTTTGGACCCTTATGAGACGGTCGAGCGACCCATCATCTACTCTTATGGTCGAACGATAAGGGTATCTCGATGGCTGGGTAGAGGCTCAAGGTGAGTCATGTTGAGACCAAGGTACTTGGTGGAGCAAAATTGTCGAGCCATATGTGTGGTCGAACTACCATGTTGAACATTATCTTCAGGATTGGACGATATCTTTGGTATCAGGTAAGGCGGTCGAACGACCACATCCTTGGTCGGATGACACTTAACCCTTGATGGTTGGGTCAAGTTCCAGGGTGAGTTATGTTGAGATTAAGGTATTTCGTCGAAGGACATGGTCGAGCCATGTTGTAGTCGAACCATTGTTAAGGTGTTAACTTCTAGATTTGGACAACACCTTTTGTGCTAAGGCATCATGGTCGAGCGACATGGTAGAGCCATGACACTTTGGTCGAGTGACGGTCGAGCCATGACCCTTTGGTCGAGTGACATGGTTGAGCCATGACCTTATGGTCGAGTGACATGGTCGAGCCATGACCCTATGGTCGAGTGATATGGTCGAGTCATAACACATTGGTCGAGTGATAGGTCGGGCAATGACCCTTTAGTCAAGTGACATGGTCGAGCTACATGCAAAGTCGAGCCATGGTGTTGATTATTGGGAGATGATTCATCTACTTAGTAGTAGGTGAGGCGGTTGAACGACCTTATTCCATGGTCGAACGACGCTTTCTTCCTTTAGAGTTGCCTTGATAGATTTGTTGGATTCACAGTGTTGGGCCCATGAGGGCTTATGGACTTGTGATGGACTGGGCTTCTATATAGGCTTGAGTCTTTTTGGTCACTATATCTATCTTCCTCATACAATCCATCAACCATCTATAATCCAAAAGAGAAGGGAAAAAAAAAAAAAAAAGAAGGGATAAGAGCATAACTGCTTCATCTGTAATGGAAGAAATCTAAAAATCTTTCTTTTTAAAAAAAATTAATTTTTTAACAAAAATTAATGTTTAATTGAAGATGTGGAGATCTCTACCATATCTCTATCATCATGGAGATCGAAGATATCCATCAATAAAGATCTAAATCTATATTTATAGAGATCATGGAGATCCCTCCATTGAGGGTATAGAGTCGGTGATATATGATCTCCATGTTTTATTTAAGGGATATTATCATTCTCACCCCTGTAATTTAGGGTATTTTCTATTTTTCACCCTTTAATTTTATTTTTCTCCATTTTATCCTTAATTTATAAAAATATCTAAAATGTCCCTGTATTAAATTTTTGTTTGATTTTTAAGTTTGAACATTAGATGATTAGGGGTAGAAAGGTTCAAATTTATTTAAAATAAAAAATAAAAAAAATATTATTTTCTCTCCTCTCTACAATATCTCCTCATCTTTTTTTTTCTTCTCTCTCCCCTCTTCTTCTTCTCATCTCTTAATCTTTTCTCTTTCTCTTTCTCACCACATTTTCTTTCTCTTCCCTACTTCTTTGTTTTTTTCAATAATTGTTTGTGGCATGATGTAGAGGCTGTAAAAATGAGAAGGCTATTTTCACACCCCTCTCATGGAGGTGGAGATCCATATCTGGATCTCCAATGGAGTGATGAAGATTAAACTACACAAACATATCTGGATCTCCATAGAGGTGGAGATTGAACTACACACATACACATATCTGGATCTCCATGGAGTGACGGATCAGATTTTTTTTAATATTTTTTATTGGAAATTTGGTGAAGACCAGTCTCCCCCGTACATCTTTTGATGATGGACGGTTGGATTTTTATAAAATTTAGAATTATAAAAATTTTATTTTTAATTTTATTAAAATTTATTATGTGTTTTTAATTTTATAATTTTTTATTAAATTTATTACATCCATCTTTTTATTAAATTCTTTTTATCTGTTTTTAATTTTTTATATATGAAAATATTTAATTATTATTTTATTAAAATAATTGAGAGTAAAATAGTATTTTTTATTAAAATATTAACTTCTCTTAATAAAAAGGGGTAAAATAAAAAAAAATAAAATTAAAGGATAGATATTGAAAAATATTTCAAACTACATAGAGATGTACAATAATATATTTTTTTTAATATTCAATTTTCTTTTTCATTTATTTTTTAAAAATTTTATCTCTACTTGTCTGTCTCATAAATGAATGGAAGAGATCTAGAATAGTTTTTTTTTTTTTTTTAAATTTTAAAATCTGTTTTTATTAGAAAAAAAAAAAATTGAATGAAAAAGATGGTTATAAAATCAAAAGAAGAAGAGAGAGAATAGACATGTGATATGAGGAAGATTGTTGAACAGGTCAGAAGTCATTGGCTTTAGCCGGAAGATTCGATATCAGAAACTCCCACACAAATGGGCTTTAATGTGCTCAAAACCTCTCCTCTTTCTTCCACCAAAACCATTCTCTTCAAACCCACTACTTACTCAGCACTCTCTTCTGCTTCACCTATAACTCTACCAATCACCACCCACTTCACTTCTTCTCCTCCTTTTGCTTCTCTGAAACCCCTCACTCCCTCCATTTCCTCATCTGGCTTTTGTCCCTCTCTTCACTTTCACCACAGCAAGCGCGGGTTTCGTGGTGGTGTTGTTGTAGCCATGGCTGCTGCACCTGGGTCTGTCCCCAAATCGGAGGAGGAGTGGCGTGCCGTTCTTTCCCCTGAACAGTTTCGGATTCTGAGGCAGAAAGGCACAGAGTATGTTTTAATTAAAGTTTGGATTCCTTTTACTAGCTTAATATTTGAGTCCATTGTTGTGATTCTGCTTTTCCTTGTTCTTCTTGTTGAATTCCTCAACATGACGTTTCTAGTTGCTTTTGTTCAATTTCATGCATTTGCAAACGTCTCAAATAAGGTTTAGAGACAGATAAGGTAGAATACTTAAATAAATGAAGTGAAGGAATATTGAGTAGGCGTTGTCATCAATTGAAAGCTATTCCTTTATCGATTCGCAATGCTAAGCTTGAGTATAAAGAAAGTATGAAAAATATGAAAGGTGTCTTTGTGCATCCTATGATGCTCATAGAAATCAGACCCCTGAAAACATGAACCTTAAAGATATTATACCTTCAAACTTGAGCTCTGTGTACTTTTTCTTTAGTGCGGCCAGCTACTTGCGGTGAAAAAGGAGAACACCTAGAAATGAAGCTTTACTTATAAGTATAAATGCAGAATAGCTCTTGATGGATTTGAGGCCTAATAAACTAGAAGTTCTGGTTTGGCAACAAAAGCATGGGCGAAATGGTGATCTTATAAACATAAAAAAAGTGAAAAAAAAAAATGATCTAGAGTTATTGAGGTGTTGTACATATTCGGGAGTTACACTTACACATATCTCCTCTTTCCAATTTCAACAATTTTGTAGAATAAGATATTAACATGCATTTGTGTAAAACTGAACTAGAATTTAAATATCATCCTCATTTGTAGTTCATCACAGCCAGAGACCACAACTTGGATTGGGACCTTAAATCCTTGGGGAATTGTTCACGGAATACTGCTATGGCCCCAGTTTTTGCAGTTATCTTTGGGTATATGAATGGGTTTTTAGAATCCTAAATGCTTCATTTATTACAGATATGGTGATGCATGTGACTTTTTCTTTTTACTATTTCAACAATGCTTACTTGGTAAGTTGCTGTAATATTGCCCTGATTTTCAGTAACAAAAGGGAGTCGGCCACTCCAGCCTAGAAACATTTATATACCAGTATATGGGCTGCTGCTGTCACAAATGGTAGAATGGCTATTTTTCTTGTTATTTGGCCAAGAGAGTCACCAATTTGTCAACAAGATGTATACATGAAAGCAATATAGCAAAAAAGAGTAATCAAAGAATGCATTTTTGTCTTAAAGGAGGCTGTAAATAAGCTCCACTTGATGAACTGAGTAATTATTTATTTTTTATATTTTACTTGCATTTGATTGTTGATAAATTATTTAAATTTAGGACTTAATAAGAAGTTTTTATTTTATCAGTAGATGGGGCTGAATTGGATATTATAGCTCTCAAACTTTTTCTTTTCTTGTCCCTAATTCCTTGTGTATGAAGTATAGGACTGAAGAAACACTATTTTAAGGTGTCAACAATATGTTTATATTAAGCACTCTCTTCGATACAAAGATGGAATGCAGCACTTATTCCCATGTGAAAAACCCATAGTAAAAGCTGAATTGTTGTTTGTTTTAAACTTGTTGATGAACCTTGATATTGTTCATGGGTTTAACAGGTATCCAGGGACAGGAGCATATGACAAGCATTTTGAAGAGGGTGTCTATAATTGTGCTGGATGTGGAACTCCACTTTACAGGTCTACAACCAAATTTAATTCTGGTTGTGGCTGGCCGGCTTTCTATGAGGGTCTCCCTGGTGCCATAAATCGCAATGTGAGCTTTCTTAAACTTTTGCTATGCCCCTCCTTTTATCACTTATTATATTCAGAATTCTTGTAGCCCTCCATCTCATAAAATTTTTAACAAAATTGTCACATTTTATCAGCCGGACCCAGATGGTATGAGGATTGAAATTACATGTGCAGCATGTGGTGGACATCTGGGCCACGTTTTTAAAGGTGAAGGTTTCCGGACACCCACAGATGAACGCCACTGTGTCAATAGTATATCCCTCAAGTTTGTTTCTGCAAATTCTGATTCCTCCCAATGAAAGTATATAACACTGGTTATTTGGAGATCATTGATGTTTTGCCTAAAATGTGGTTATCAAATAAAAACTAATCTTACATTGTAATGTGAAGAAATACATTCTAAACATATTCATATTCTATGAATATGTTCTTTCTCCATTTCTGCTCACCCAGTGTTATTATGTTCAAACTACTTTATTTTATAAGGCAGGCGCTTGGAATTTGTTTGAATCTTCTCTCAAATGTATAAATGGTTGTACCTGTTGTGGAATTAAGATTATGTTTATAATGTTTCATGGTGTATAGTAGCAATGATATTTTCCTTGTTGGAGTTGCAGATAATTAATGTGGCAAGGATATTGTGGAGATAAGTAACCTTTATTCAGTTCTGATTAATCTACTTTGTTCTATGGAATTTTTAAGATAAGGGATTCCAATCTCCATAGCCATTTATTCATGTAGCCAATAATGTCTAATTGGACATTTCAAAAGTAAAATAATGTCAAACTGGAATTGCTCTTCCTGTTCTCTCTAATTCCTAGGTTGATTATTATTGCAACTTAATGAGTGAATAAATAAAAGAGTATTTGAAAATTTTCTTAAACTTTCCTCAAACATTCACTAAAATTCTTTTTCATTTTTTCCTCAAATTTTGTCAAGAAACTTTGAAGAGAAGGATTTTGATGAATTTCATAAGCTTTAAAAATCTCCCACAGATTTTTATAAAATTTGTCAAACACCCATTTAGAAGGATTTTGATGAATTCTCACATTAGATTATAACACTTCTCATCAATGTAACACATCTTATAAACATAAAAAATATGTATATAACACAAGTTTTGTTTTTATAGTGTTGCATTTTATATAAAATTATATATTATATTTATGAGTGATGTTTTAACTCAAAATCTATATCGAAAGTTAAACGAGTTAAATAATAAAAGTTGAACTTTATAGAAAATTAAACGAAGATCTTCTTTTGTGTTGATTTTTATTCCGACCTTAACTGTTTATGGGTAATATATTTTATTTAAAAATAATGAAAGTAAAAAAATAAAAATTTACAAATGCCATCATATATGTTGAGGTCGGAACAAAGATCAATCTTAATTTATAGAAATTAAGGTGACAAAGTGATAAATTTAGAAAGTTTGAGTTCTCATAAATGGTAAATCCATGCATGTTTGGGATGAGATCTAGTGAGAAAGTTGGAGGAAGTTAGGAGATCCCCATATTAACAAAATGATAGTGACTGATTCTCTTCTAATAAGTCAACAAGGTTGAAGAAGTAAAAGATATACTTGAAACTTGTCAAATTTTTAATTTTTGACAGCTGACGTGGCTTCTTTTATTTTCTTTTAATTCTATCGGATAAATACATTAGAGTCGTGGTCAATACTGGCCACGAGTACGTTATTCCATATCAACTTCAATTTTTAAAAGATCCAGTTAGACGTTAAAGAGCCAGTTCTTGTCCAAACGTTTTGCATTTACTCCACAAACACAAATTTCCTTCAAATTTGTCTCACAGATACTTGAACGTGTGTTCGCTTGTCCTCCTCTCTTTAACCCTTATAAATAAGCCGCTTGTTAAAAAAAATCTCAATCAACAATCAAGACTCTTGGCAGATATCTTCTGGGTTTATTTCTCAAACAAAGCAAATGCCTTTTGAGTTGAGAGTCTTCTTTTTTTGATTCTTTAACCTTGTCATTATGCTGGAAACATTAGTTTCTTGTCACAGTCCTAAGGTAACCTCTTCTTCTTCTTCTTCTTCCATTTTACTTGTTTTTGTTCTTATTTATTGTTATTTTCTCAACTGTGATTGGTTTTTGGAACTCAAGTCACTTTGGGAATCACTTATAAGTAAAGTTTGATTTGCTTCGTATTCGGCTCATTGAAACGTAGCTTTCTTGATAATGATCATGTTCATATCATACTTACATTTAACTAAACAAATGCATGTATGAAAATATTCACATGTATTTATGTATGTATATTTTTGCTTAGATACTTGTAAACTGGTAATAGATTGTTGGAGTTTTGAAGTTTTATCATAATTTCTAATTTGGGTATTGGAACTCTGTATTTTAAGTATGATTCAGTTATCACCTCATATTATGTTCAAGGCCAAATTGTTTCGTATCCCCTTGCCTTTTGGCTCCAGTCGTAATTGCCAATATACTTAGTCTGCCATCAATCCCCATGTTCCCCTTTCCTGTAGAATCTTCCATCAAAATAACCCACCATTGTGAGGAAAGATGTTGCTGTTATTGACCTATAGGAAGCCAAAATTTCTTTTTATGGAAAAAAGATGAAAATTCTTTCATGCTTTTGGCCTTATGTGTACCCTATGTAATACAATGCATTACAATTTTTTTTTGGTATCAGACCGCCTAAATTCCTCTTATACTTCTTTACAATCAGTTTCATGGGGGAGATAACATGATTGAGAATGAGTTAAGGCAGTGACTAACTAAGTTTAGTGCTGTCTATTGTAGTGGCAGAACCTTTGCTAGGCACGTTAGACATACAGTTAGTTTGAACAGCATTTCCGAAAAGAAGTCATAATTTCGGATTGTGGCTAAATGTAGGGTGGGAATTGATTCAATTTAAAGTGCAGGTGGCAATTCAGTTCACCTCAAAGAGTTAGGGTTAACTGAGAGCATAATGTATGTCATTGAGTTATTTTCTCTTTTCTTGATGTCAATATGCGTCCTACGTTGTCTCCAGAAAAGTTTAGCTTTAATCGCGGCATGATGACATTCACTTCCTAAAATATAGGATGCAGATAATGACTAAATTGTCAATTATGTCCTCTGGTCATGGAACATTCTCTTCAGGCTCCTACATCTTAATTTGTATGCGGATGTTATTGATGTTTCACATGCTGTGAGGTGAAAGTGATGCTTTTTTTATTGATCTACTTCATTTGCTTGTTACATTGCAGGGATATGACATCATCAAACAAACTAGTTCAATTAGGGTGATACTCTCATGATATTTCACACTTTTGTGTACATTCCCATAGTATGCCCTGTTCATACAAGCACGTCCATGTGCCATCACATGGAGTCAATTACAGGATAAGGCTTCGCGCTTTCGCCTTCAGAAACTTTTTTGAGGGAAGCCCACAGTTAACTTCTTCAATATCTGGTAAAAAGGTTTCCAATTTCTCAAGCCAGAGACTGTCCCAGTGGGAAGGATTCCGAACGTATGCGACAGTTGATGTTGCCAGTGCCATTGATGTCATAAATGATTTAGGATTGGATACTTTGACATTTTTAGCTGTGACTGTTATTGTTGTTCCTGCATTCAAGATTGCTAGAGCAAGCCCTGTAAGAATAACATTGCAATTTCAATTATTTATTAGTGTTCTCTTTTTTTCCTGGTCATATAGATTTTTTTCTCTGAATTTTGGGTTGAAATTAAGAATAAAGGTATAAGGATAATTCCTAGGAAAGCATCCACATGCAAACGCGCATTATTGCACTCACAGACACAATGTTATCCATATCAATACTGTTCATTGGGATACAAGTTAATGACAAGCATGGGAAATGAATCCACATCCATATGTCTTTCCATGGACTTGTGTGTGCAGACATGAAGGTAGTAGGGGAGGTTCTTATCTATATCAATTTTAAAAGGTGTAGGCACAAAAGGGTAAGCAGTAGGAAGTAATTTTTGCCTAGCAGGTGTTCGTACAAAATCACACATACTCGCCCTTTCAGAGATGATGGTGAACAGAAGGATGCATGTGCAAAGAGAAATATACATACCATTATTGTTGGAAGGACTGAAAAGATGAAGAAAAGTAATTGGAAAGAGTTTTAATGCAATCTCAGATATATGTATAGACACACACACAGATAGGGTTGTGTGGAAGTGCATATGTGCACACACGCTAAAAGGGAGGGAAGGTAGATTTTTTCCTTATTGATATTGAAAGGCTTGCCTGTAGGAAAGAATTACATGCGTGCATATGTCTGAGCAGACACAGGCACATAAGCACACTACTAAACAAAATAGTTAGTTAAAAGAGAGGGTAAGAGGGAGGAGGAACTACATGTACGATAAAAATACGGGGAATTTCTATCTTGTTGCATATTTCAGTTATAATTTTTTGCAATATTTTATTCTTTGACGCCCTACCTATAACAGATTTTAGATAGATATTGTGCCCGCCTGGGTGATCAACTAACAATGTTGTATAACTTGTTAGAGAGAAAACAATGTATGCACAAGAAATTTTTTCTTTCCGCTACAAGTTTGGTTGTTGCTTTGTCTTCCTGGTTTCTGCAACAGTATCTTTTTTTTTTTGACTATTTAGAAGTAATATTGGTTGAAAATAACTTTGTACATAGTATTTTGGTGTACTTGAGGTGCTGAACTAGTAATACATAATGACTTATTAGTATTTTCAGAAATAAGTAGTTATATATTTAAGAAAATAATTTGCTTTTAATTTCTATAAAAAAATGTCCTTTCTCCTACAAAGACTGGCTTTCATTCTATTTCCTTGATTGTAAAATCTATGTTCGTTATAAGAAGTCAAGGGATTTACTTTTGCATTTGTTGCACTTTACTTTTGTCTATACCTTTTGGTCTTATACAAGTTTTAGTCGAAAACTATGGATATTAGTTATTAGAAGATAAGGTGTGAATACATGAATTGCTCAATAAAAAATTATTTCAGAGGGGACATTCTTTCTGTAACAGTGTATGACTGTGTTTAGTAAGCATTCTATAACGCATTTGTGCATTCATATCTGTCAAGTAAATTTTACTATTTACTTGAAAAAGCTTCAGAAATTTGTGGTTTATATTTTAGATATATGGATAGTAAATTTTACCACTTAGCTGTATCTTATCTCAGTGATATAATAAGATATCCAATTGTTTTCAGATACTCGGTTTCTTTTTTGCTGGGGTTGTTCTCAATCAGCTTGGTGTCATTAGAAATCTTACAGATATTAAAGTTCTATCTGAATGGGGGATCCTTTTTTTGGTAAGCACAATCATTTAATTGCTTTAGGTGCTACTTCTGCTGCTCTTTTCTGTTTGAGTTATTGTTTCATTTGATGAGCATTACATTATTATTGTTACTGATGTTTCTCATATTCCTACAGGAGTTAGTGACAATGATATAGTGGTCCTATTCATCTTTAAGAGCCCATTTGATCCCATAAGGAGGGATTTTAAATGCAGTTTACACTTAGAATACCAATATTTTCTTACTGGGTCCATCATAGTGACGACCTGTATTTTACAGTCACTGATATTCACTTTATATCCATGGGACCTGAGTGTGCAGTATGTCTTATTGCAAGCTAGGGGATGAACTTATATTTGTTTATTCTGTTATAGTGAAAAAAGAGATGTCCATTTTTACCCATCCTAACGTCTGCCTTTGCTGAATTTTGTATTGTTTGTGTCTCTTGCCATTTCTAATTTTGTTTCACAAGCCTCTTTAAATATTTCATTTTATTCTGAGAGTCCTTTGAGATTATTTGAATTTTAGGAAACACTTTTGTTGTTTAGATGTCGGAAACATTGTTGTTAGAACCTTAAAGTACTTTCCACTAGTCAACTATTGCTTGCATCTAACCATACTACTGAAAGTAAGCGCTTGAAAAAGTTGTGTAGTTTTGGTTAGCTCGTATGAAAAGGGAGACATCAGGCATATTTCTTGCACTGACGTCTGTTATTTTTGTATATTTTAATTGTTTATTTATTTTTTGCTTGGAGTGCACATAATATCCAAAGGAGCTTATAGTACTTTTGTGCTATAAAACATACTTGTAATAAAGTAAATATTCATTTTGAACTAATCCATGTTCCTCTCAGCTGTTTGAGATGGGTCTGGAGCTTTCACTTGCACGTCTAAAGGCTCTTGCAAAATATGCTTTCGGCATGGGATTGACTCAGGTTTGATTTGTACAATTATTGTGATCCAATTGTGGATAACGGTTTTATATTCTTGTGAGGCACTTGATCTATACTTGTCTTCTTGGATACTTCATGTGATCATGCAACTTGTCAAATTTGTTTTTTCACAGCTCGGACTAATTTTATATTAGAATGATTTAATTATAATGTCAGAGTAGTCTGCAGTTGGTTGCTACAGCCATTGGAAAATTCTAGTATTTATGTTCAAGAAGTGAATTGAGGTTATAACTTTCTAGTTTACATGTTCATCTTCAAGAGAGATGAGAGAAGATAGAGAATAATTTTTATTCTTTTTTAGAGCATAAATAGTGGTAATTTAATGTAATATCAGAACCAATTTGACCAAGATATTTTGTGTTTGAATACCCCAATGTAATTGTATTCGTATTTGTATATTTCTGCTTGCATTTATGTTTATAACCAAGAAAATGCCATGTTTAGGCTTGAATTTATACCTTTTTCTTACCTTTCTTTTTCCTAATATTTGGAAGGTTGTGCTATCCACACTAGCTTTCACAGCATTTGAACTTCCACCTAATGGCGCCGTGGGAACAAAAATCTTGGAGTTCCTTTTCCACTCAAGGCCTGATTTGGTGAGTACTCTGTGTGGACTTTGTTAGCATTGCATGTGGCATATTAGGTTATTATTGTTCTTTAGTCATATATTTGGACTGGATGTCAAATGAAATGCATTATTTGTGGGAAGCTTTATGTCGAGAATTTGTCAACTTTTTGGAACTCTCCTTATTATATAGTTTGCTTGCTTGCTTTTAACTTGCATATTATCTTGACCATATGTTGTCTTGATGGATATAATGCCCTTTGTTCCCCTATTATGCATATTATCTTGAACATTTTTGCTTTCACGCATGATTAGGGGTGGGCATGGTTCGGTTTGGTTCGGTTTTGGGTAAAACCGACAAAAACCGAACCGTGAATGGTTTTAAAATAAATGAACCGAACCGAGAACCGGGATTATAGTGAACCGAACAAAACCAAACCGGATTGGACCGGTTTGGTTTGGTACGGTTTGATTGGTTTGTGGGCCTATTGGGCCATAAAAAATAATGGGCTTTTAATTTTTTTACATCCAAATATGATTAATTTTTATTCTAAAGAATACAAATTCAATCCAATAATCAATCCAAAATACAAAATCAATAATGTTAAAATGTAAATAAATCAAACATTAGTAATATATCAGACACCACCTTCAGTTTTTTATATCAAAATATAATTTAAAAAAATGCACAAATCCAAAACCTAAACAGTCCAAAAACACATTATAATAATCTGAATAAAGTTCTAGAAATAAATCAATAATAGTTGACAAACAAGTCCAAATATAATTCATAGTCGAAAAATAATACATAAAATAAAATAACATAGTAAATCATCAAACATTTTTATTCTAATAACATAATAATTTGAATAATCAATTTTCATTCTAATAACATGATAAATTATCAAACATTTTTATTCTTATAAAATGCTAAATCATCAAATTCATTACAACGATTCAAGTAAGCAACAGATGAACATTCAAACACAGCAAATCGCAAATTTCCACATCAAACATTTACTCCACAAACCCTATGGCTGCCATATCAGCCAAGGGTGCTAATCTATGTATATTTTTGTGTATAAATATGTGAAATAAATAGGAATAAGTAAAAAACAAAGATTCAAATTGAATCTAGCAACATACGGGCCTATCTCTTTTGTTGTTTTCTTCTTCTTCTTACTTTCGCACCTGAAAAAACACAAAAGAGAGTTAAACAAATCGTATTGTTGAAACATACGAACGGTTGAACAAAAAATTCGAAATGGCTAGTTGAAACAGAACGTACAGTTGAGGTGGAAGATCTGTTGAAAGTTAAAACAAACGAAGCGCTGAAGGAAATGAAAAAATTTGGTTTTCAATTTTGTAAACGAGTGACCAGTGCAATTTGCAAATGAAATATTGCTGAGTGCTTTTAAAAAAATATATATATATATGAAATGAGTGTGTTACCCACTTACCTTGTCTGACTGTCCCCTACCAATTGAGTTGGTTTGACTAGTTTTCAATTTTTGGTTTTCACATGGTTTTACAAAATTTGGTTTTCAATTTCATAAACGAGTGACTAGTGCAATTTGCAAATGAAATATTGCAATGAGTGCTTTTAAAAAATATATATATATATATATATATATATATGAAATGAGTGTGTTACCCACTTACCTTGTCTGATTGTTCCTACCAATTTTTAAATTTTTTTTTTTTATATGTGATTGGTTTGTTGGTTTGGTTCACGGTTTGAGGCTTCAAACCGTGAACCGAACCAAATTACATGGTTTCACAAAAAGTAAACCGAATTGAACCGATGGACCATGCCGTAACGAACCAAAACCGTATGGTTCGGTTTGGTTTACCGGTTTTGCGGTTCGGTTCGGTTCGGTTTGGTGCCCACCCCTACACATGATGGTTTTTTTATCTGTGACAGGCTGTAGTGTCAAATATTATGTGTATTTATTTTTCTTAGCCATTTCTTTCAGTTACAGTATCTCTTTCTTATCCTCTATTTCGTAATGAGATCTTCATTGGTGGGGGGTGGTGTGTGGGAGGAGTTTCAGATTTGAAGTTTAGTGCCTTGGGTATCAGCAACCAGAGAATTAGGGTTAGGGACATATATATTAATATCTGTGTTGTGTCTTCATTATTATTATATATCCCTATATAAACACATTAAGTTATAAATAATGGCTTTATGTTAAATATTACTCCATTGTGGAAACCTTCTCAAGGAGTTGAGTACCAGTGTCAGAGACTGTATCATTCCCTACAGTGGGACAATAGTTTGTGAAATACAGCGAATGGTTATATAAACGAACCTATATTGAATGAAACAAGAATTCTGTGGTTGCTTGGTTGGGGATCTGCTTGTTAAAGGCTGAAGTTTTGGAATTGGTGATTGCTTTTCAGAATTTTGCTGTAACCTTTGCGTAATATTATTAATACATCTAAACTTCAGACTAAATTTGCTTTCACAATTTCAGGATGAATTCTCTCTGTAACTTCAATTATACACAAGAGAGATATATATCTATTGAGGACCTAGGTCAAAATTACCCAAATCCCCAAATTGAAACCCTAACCCTAGAAATAGAATTCTAAGATTAGAGAGTTTTGATTTGACTAGTCAAGAATTCAACTAACCAAACCTCTAGAATTAGCCCTTGTTGGAGAACTAACCCTAGCCCAAGCGATTCCGAAGGTTTTGGTCTTGGAAAAAGCCGAATAAATCTAAAACTCGGGTTATTAGCCCTTGAACTAGCCCAAGCTTCCTAAAATCTTGGAAAAGCCGAATAGAGAAAACCTCTCAATTTTATTGATAATCTGAATTGATAACTCGAATGAATACAAACTTAACATATTTATACTAACTCAATAACCTAACCTAGTCCTAATAGGAAATAAATAAAATAGAATCCGAAAACAATTCTAATAGGGAATAAAATTGAATCCTAATACGTGTCGAATAGGAAATAAATATAAGTCTAATAAAATAAGTTAACACTAAAAAACTAAAAAGGAAATATAATAAAACATAACAAAGCTGCTACCCCGCCCAAAGGATTACTGTCGTGGTTTTTATAGTACCGCGACCTGCCGCCGCGACCGCGAGTTGTGACGGTGAGTCGAGGTACTCACTGTTTTTTGTTGTCAATTTTTATTTGAAAACAGTGAGTGTCACGACAAAGGGTCGCGGTACTCACTGTTCTGCGACACCCTTCCTTTTCTATTTCCTCCGAGTATGGACCTCATCAATGTCACTGTATGGTTGACCATTTGGGGCACCCAAGTTTATGACTCTTCTCCTATGCTTTATATTTTAGTTCTTATATGGCAATGTTTAATGAAGTTTGACTGTTTAGTAAATTCTTATCCTGTCAAAACTAGACATTATCTTTCAATTAAGTGTTTCTGACTGCAGCCTTGATATTGAAAGCCTTATGCGGAAATTTATCTTGCATTGTTTTTCTACAAATTCTAATAATTTCTCCCAGGTCAACATCAGAAGCATTGATGAGGCCGTGGTGATTGGTGCTGCTTTATCTTTGTCATCTTCAGCATTTGTTCTGCAGGTATCCTAATTCTTGATTTTTTTAGAATGATTTTATAGATCATACGTTATACAAGAAGTTCGTTTCCTTTTGCTGGTATTA
This sequence comes from Xanthoceras sorbifolium, assembly GCA_003430845.1. Taxonomy (NCBI): domain Eukaryota; kingdom Viridiplantae; phylum Streptophyta; class Magnoliopsida; order Sapindales; family Sapindaceae; genus Xanthoceras; species Xanthoceras sorbifolium. Next base: position 26,372,644 of record CM010615.1, read on the forward strand.
TCACTTTGTGTAGATTTGCTAGATTAATATTTCTAATATAATTTAGTTGGCAAGACTGGCAGATAATCTACTAAGCATTTATATTTTGGTGTCAGGATGGTTAATTAGAGACTTCGGCGGAAAGAGGATAAATGTTTTTAGGTTGTAGGTCAGAAACTATTAGAAAGATGGGTTTATGGTTTCAATACATTTACAGCATAAAGCGATGAACTAAAGAAGGATAATGAAGATCTCTTAGGTTTAAACCAACCATATAGTTTTGTCTTACACTATTCTTAAGAGCTTTGCTTTCTAGGGAAGATATACTGAAGCTGATTCTAGTTCATTCATTTCATTTAAGATGGGGAATTGATTTTTTTTTATTTTCTTAAATCATTGATTAGAACTAAGAAATTGAGTGTCATTCAATTAATCACTTTTGTCGACCGTTATTACATATATCATAAGCAAAAAAACAGTAGGAACTGGAATGAAAAGTGCAGTAGCAATAAATGTGAGAATATTTACTTCCATGATCTCTTTTTATTTTTTTTATTTTGCAATAACTCGGGATCTAGTCTCTTAGATATGATAAATCTTTCTCTTGGAAATTCAATGGGGTCGATTAGATTTCTCCATTTGCCAGTCCTAAGCTTCCACAAAGAAGAAATATAAGTTATAGAAACTTCAATGGATCTTGAATTGCTAATGGTGAATACAAAGGCTTAATTACCAAATAAAAGTACTTCTTTCTATAAAAGATTACTAAGTTAAAGTAAGATCTATGGACCATTATTTGAAGCTGTCAGAGAACAGCAGCAACACATATAAGGCAAGACTCAAGTATGTGATATGTATAGCTTGAACTCAATCTCTCAAGAAAAGTTAAGTGCTGAAATAATAAATTTTAAAAACATTGTCAGTACTTAAATAGTAAAGTAGCTGACTGACTGTATATCCTTTCTATTTGTGAATTTAGAAAGATGGACAAGGTTTTGTAGAAGTAATATAGTTTCTTCAGTAATTTAGGATGATGTTTATGCAGCACTTAAGGGGTCATGGGCTCCTATTGTTTCATTAACATGTCCTTTTGAACGTTTTAGAGGTATATTACTCTTCATTTCACATACGAGTGGAAAGAAAATGGAACATGGCTGCATTTTTATTTTTTTACCTTTTTTTTTCTTTATTCCTCGTATTATTCGTTTTCATCTTAGAGACTTGACCTTGGTATAATGCATGTGCATCTTACCCATAATGTATTTGGTTCACCTGTTTTTAAAAATCTTCATAATGAAATCATGGAATTATTGGTGTTCTTTGTATAATTATAAGACTAAAGAGAAAATGAAATGTGGGAGACAAGCCTTGGGTAAATGGATTTGTTCGACTTCATTTGGTCCATTACAAAGACGATGCTGAACTCTTAAGTTTCTAATATGATGCCAAGGGACTTTACTGGCCAGGGTAGTTTATTCCATGCCAATGGATCTCTAATAAAAGCTTTTCATTGTCTGGTTGGAAGTGTTATTTCTAACGTTAAAGGGGTTTCAGTGATTAGGAATATTTGGGAAAACATTTGATCTTAGAACTCAATGGTATCTCATTTTATGGGACCAATGTCCACTAGAAGTCCAGTGGTGCAGCTGTCCAGGCTGGCACCTCTGGTTTTAGTTGAGTATTTTTCAACTCCTGTCAGCCTCCTTCCCCATTTTCTCTCTAAAACCTGTTTCTAGGTCTTCTACGTGTTCCTTATCAATAATATTCCTATAAAAGATTGATGAAATTATAAGAGAGCATTATTTATTTGATTTGCTATTTACGTACCTAGATATTTGCTATTTATTTATAACAATGTGTAATTGTACTGGATAGAACATTGTAGAGCTTATCAAGCATAATGTATAGCTTCTTGCAGAGAGGGGTGAGCTTCCAACAAGATTTGGCTCAGCAACTTTGGGAATACTTCTATTACAGGTTCAACCTAATGCAAATACTTGGTCTATTTTCCTATTTATTATATATAATTACATTTTGTTATTATATTTCTTGTATTTACCTTTTTGCACACCACTGGTTGGTATGTGCAGGACATAGCGGTTGTCCCTCTCTTAGTCATCCTTCCGGTGTTAGAGAGCCAGGTGCGTGTTAAGACTTTTTTTTCTCAATAAAAACCTAAATTTATATGTTTAACATTATATAAGCCTCTTAACTGATGATTTTTTTGGATAGAATTTTCCATGATAATTTGTAATATTCTTTAAAATACTGAAAGCATTTATTAATTTTTTATCATCTTTCATTTTCTTTATTAATAAGTTTTTGCCCAAAGAAATATGTTATCTTAATATTCTATCTATGTTTCTCTATATCTCCTGCACTACTTATGATGAAGTAATGGTTTTCTTTTGTCGAACCGAACTATCAATGGGTCTTGTTTCTTCTTTTGTCTTTTTTCCCCTAAGCTCGATACTTTCTGTCTTCTCCTGTTTGAAATATTCCCTAATTCCTTTCAGTTTCTTATAGAAAAAAAAATATATGACATGCTTTTATGTTTCTTGGAATCTTTTTTATTTATTACTTTTTAATAAAGGGAATTTGGATGTACAATTAAATTATGACAATTAAAGTTGAAGTGATACAAGATAAATATAAAAATATTTGAATTCTCATACATACCTCTGTTGTATAACTCTCCCTATTCTGCTCTTGGCAATCTTCTGATGTATAGTAGGTAAAGTTATCTTAATTCAAGAGAAAATTGAGTTTTTTTTTCTCCATCATAAATTTAAACTTATCATCAAAAAGTAAAATCAATATGATTCATGAGTCATGTGAAGTAGAGCATAATTACATGCAGTGCACTTGACCAAAAAGCTAGTATCTTTAAAAGGTCCATCATTTCGATTCAGGAAACATACTATCTTCTTTCAAGTGCTTATATTTATTCTTATATTGTTTCATATTGCGATAGATTCAGTTCATGTCTTACTCTATAGCACTGATATTATAGTTCGTGTAATAATATTCTTAATCCCAGATCTGCTTGGCCATGTGATTTCATTGATAAAGAAACATTTAGCCTCAAATATATCACTTGCTTGCCAGTAAGGGAATTGCTTTCGTTAGGGAAGCTTTTGTGGCATGCATTGAATTGGTAAAAGGGTTTTTTGTAATGAAGATGACGCAAAACAACTTGACAAGAATGCAGTATATGGGCTTTAACTGGAAGTAACTGTCCTATGGGGTAATTGTTTTACTATCTTTCTTGTTTCCTCTATTAATTTTTAAATTTTTTGGCAGAATCTGGTTGAGGAAAGCATCTGGCCAATGCTTGCAAAAGAAAGTTTAAAAGCTTTAGCTGGACTGGGCCTGCTTTCTCTTGGAGGAAAATATCTCCTTAGGCGCGTTTTTAAGGTGTGCAAAGCTTTTTAGAAGAAATTCTTATAAATACTTTTGTTCATTTCTGACACTAACTTAAGATTATCAATTTAGGTTGTTGCTGAAGCAAGGAGCTCAGAAGCTTTTGTTGCTCTCTGCCTTCTGACAGTTGCTGGAACTTCACTTCTCACCCAGAAGCTGGGCTTTAGTGATACGGTTTTAACTCTTCTCAGTGCTTGGAAATGGTTTTTGGCTGATAGTTCTCAAGTTCATGATGTAATTGAAGGTGATTTCATTGTGCAGCTTGGAGCATTTTTAGCTGGGGCACTATTAGCAGAAACAAATTTCCGGACACAGATTGAAGCTGATATAAGGCCATTTAGAGGCTTACTTCTTGGGTTATTTTTTGTGACTACAGGGACTTCCATTGATATGGAGGTACTAACAATATTTCAAACAGTTCTAATACTTCCATCATCCGGGAAAAGCATGTAAAACTTATGTTTCCTTGAATCTAACAGAGGAAGATATTGGCCTTTGGGTTGTGATATACATAAAACCTATATAGCACGGTTAAAAGAAGAGTATTCACTAATAATTCTCCACTTTCTTTTATAAAAGGCGATTTTTTTTCGGTGCAGCTTCTTTTCCGAGAGTGGCCAAACGTACTTTCACTCTTGGCTGGTTTAATTGCCATCAAGACACTGATTATAACAGCAATAGGTCCCCGTGTTGGACTCACTTTACAAGAAAGTGTCAGAATAGGATTTCTTCTATCTCAAGGAGGCGAATTTGCCTTTGTCGTCTTTTCTCTAGCTAACAGGTCAGTCATAAACTAATCACTGTGCAAATACTTTGTAATTAAGTAATCAGGGATTGTCTTTGTTGATACAATTTTGTGCCTTCTTGAAAGCAGGCTAGGAGTCCTACCACTTGAGCTTAACAAGCTGCTCATAATTGTTGTTGTATTGTCAATGTCATTAACTCCATTGCTTAATGAAATTGGAAGATGGGCCTCTGATTTCGTCGATGACAAGTTTGATGCAAAGGAAGTATGTTTTTACTCTATGATGTTCAATTCGTAGTTCAATTCAGAAAATTACTGGAGGCCAATGCTGTCCGGATTTGGTTTTTGTGTGAAAATTCTTAGAAATATGTCCCTGACATTTTTTATTTTTAGAAAATCTGAATTGTCAGCATTTTTGTGGCTTTTTAAATAAAGCATTAAGCGAATTTTGCTGAAAGACAATATAATTGAAATGTTTGAAAACAGTATCAGTAATTGAATGTAACCTTAACATGTAAATGTTTCACAGAAAACTGAAGAGATGGTGAGCTTTGAGGGTAGTGAACCTGTTGTTATTCTTGGATTTGGACAAATGGGTCAGGTAAGTCAGTTGTATAAAGTTACTTTCTCGTGAGAACTATGACTGAGTTTTACTGAGCTGTATCAATATCATCATATGTTCTAATTTCCTATATGCAGGTGCTTGCTAATTTTTTATCCACCCCATTGGCTTCTGGAGGAGATGGCGATTCTATGGGATGGCCTTATGTAGCTTTTGATCTGAATCCTTCTGTAGTCGAGGTTAGTAAGAGTCGTACTCCAGCTTCTTTCTAGCTCAATGAGACTTTGTGGAAAGAAAGAACAACATACTGTTCGTCTTTGTTAGACTTTAGTGACCATTACCACTAATTTACTTATCCAGATTGAATGGTCTGCAAATTGTTTGTATTTCTTTTAGAAATCAGGTTCATCTGATGTGACTTTGAAATTATTGGGTACAACTGCTAAAATTTTGGAGAGCCTTATTATGAAATTGTTTAACCAGAAATATTTGATTTGGCATAAAATTGAGTAGTTTTTGGTGGGATCTATGAGAATATAGGTGTTGGAAAGAAGGGATCCAGTCTTAATCAATTAGGCTGAATTCATGTGAAAACAAATGTAAATAATTAGATTAGTCAATAGATTACAATGGGAAACAAATTGTGTGAAATCTTGACTTTCCCATTTTGTTTGTATGATACCTCTCTATAAGAGAAATGCTTAGTTAGTGAATAAAATCATCAGATCAGAATTATTCAATATCATAAGTATATATGGTATCAGAGCCTAAATTTCCTTTTTAGAGAAACCCTAATTTTTCCAAAGGCTACTACCAAGAAACCCCACTGTTGCCATTGTCGCCTCTACCGGTTGCCACTGTCGCTGCCGTCGCCGTTGCAGGTGGCCACTGTTGCCGCCGGAGCCCTATTTTTTCCGGTTTGAGGCTTCTGCTGCTGTGCTTCACCTCTACCTTCGTCGATTTGGTCTTCTCTCAGCAAAATCGCCGCCGATCTGCTGTATTTCACCGGATCCGACGCCGATCTGGTATTCTCTCAGCAAATCCGCCGCTGACCTGCTGTGTTTCACCGGATCCGACGCCGATCTGGTGTTTCTGGGTCGTCCCTCAGCAAATCAGCCGCTGAACTAGTAGTTTACGGCCTCTACCTTCTCCGATCTGGTGTTTCCGGCCTCAACCGCTGCCGAACCAGTGTTTCCGGCCTAAATCCGAGCCGATTTGGTGTTTTCCGGCCTCAACCTTCGCTGACCTAGTAATTCCGGCCTAAACCCGAGCTGATCTGGTGGTTTTCCGGCCTCTACCTTCGCCGGCCTTTCCATATATCTAGTTCAGCAATCAGACCCATCCTAGCTTGGATTCGTCTGATTGGTTTCGCTTTGTTATAAAACACACTTAGCAAATTTACCCAGCACACTCAACCATACCAGCATGTCTGAAGCATCTGAGTCTCCTTCCTCTGTTATTAATCCAAACAACAGTGTTTCATCTCATGAAACATATTCCCACCATTATTCGGTCCAAATTACTAAAATCGCCTAAATGGAGATAATTTCCTACGGTGGTCTTAGTCGGTCTGAATGTACATTTGAGGCCGTGGGAAAATTGACTATTTGACAGGAGAGAAGAAGGAACCAAAGCCAGAGGACTCGGCCTATGCAACCTGGGATGCCGAGAATTCAATGGTCATGACTTGGCTTGTGAACTCTATGACCGAAGACATCAGCTGTAACTACATGTGCTATTCAACGGCGAAAGAACTATGGGACAATGTCAATTAGATGTATTCTGATTTAGGGAACCAATCCCAAGTGTATGAGTTAACACTGAAATTGGGAGATCTTCGGCAGGGTAATGATAATGTCACCAAATATTTCAACTTTCTAAAGTGACTTTGACAAGACCTAGACCTCTTTAATGACTATGAGTGGAAGTTAATCGAAGATGCAAACTACAACAAAAAAAACTATGGAGGCTCACCAGATTTACAAATTCCTTATCGGCCTCAATGTGGAGTTTGATGAGGTGAGAGGTCGAATCATTGGTCGATCTTCGCTTCCTCCAATTGGTGAAGTATTTGCAGAAGTACGAAGGGCAGAAAGCAGGAGAAGTGTTATGTTGGGCAAAAACGGTAGCAGCAGGACTGCTGAAACCTCTGCACTGCTGGTGTCGGAGACTACTGCAAATAAAGCAGAACATCACCACAAAAAACCTGATGAGAAGCCACGAGCTTGGTGTGATTTTTGCAATCGTCATCGCCACACTCGTGAGACGTGCTGGAAACTCCATGGAAAATCAGTAAATTGGAAGAGCAGCAGGCCCAGCCGTGCTATAGCTAGTGCCAATGAAGCCGAAATCAGCCCCCTCAGCAAGGAGCAGGGAGCAGATGGATCACATTCTAAAACTGCTAAAATCTAATTCCTCATCAGGGTTTCCTAGTGCCTCTGTTGCACAATCAGGTAGTAATAAAATTAATGCCCTTTCTTGCTCTTCAAATTATACCCCATGGATTAAAGATTCTGGAACTTCTGATCATATGACTAGTGTTTGTAGTTTATTCAACACTTATTCCTCTTGTTCTGGCTTAGAAAAAATTAGGATTGCAGATGGGAGTCTCTCACCTATCGCAGAAAAAAGTTTGATTAAAATATCCGAGAAAATCAATCTCAATTCTGTTCTTCATGTTCCTAAGTTAGCATGTAACTTCCTATCTGTGAGTAAACTCTCAAAAGAATCTAACTGTTATGAATTTTTTTTTTATTCTCATTGTGAATTCCAGGACCAGATCTCGGGGAAGAAGATTGGCAGTGCTAGGATGATGGATGGACTCTACTATTTTGATGATGGCCCCTACAGTAATAAAAAGGCTCAAGGCATGAGTAGTGTTAGTTCTTCCTCTGTTTTTGAGCAAATAATGCTTTGGCATTTTAGACTAGGACATCCTAGTTTTCAATATCTTAGATATTTATTTCCTTCTTTGTTTAAGGGTTTGGATTGTTCTATCTTTCATTGTGAACATTGTGTTTTATCCAAAAGTCATCGAACTTCATATTTATCAAAACCATATGTTTCGTCAAAACCATTTTATCTCATTCATAGTGATATTTGGGGTCCTTAAAAAACCCTACGACTTCTGGGAAAAAATAGTTTGTTACATTTATCGATGATCATACCCGATTATGCTGGATATATTTGATGCATGAAAAGTCGGACGTGGAAAAACTTTTAAAGACTTTTACACTATAATTGAAACTCAATTTCAAACCAAAATTAGCATTCTTCATACTGATAATGGTACAAAATATTTTAATAAACGTATGGGCACCTTTTTAAAGGAAAAATGCATTTATCATCGATCCACATGTGTGTATACACCTCAACAAAATGGTATTGCTGAAAGAAAAAATAGACACTTACTTGAAGTGGCTCGTGCTAAAATGTTTTCTATGAATGTACCGAAATATCTTTGGGGTGAAGCTCTTTTGACAGCTTCATATCTAATTAATCGGATTCCCAAACGTGTTTTAAAATATCAAACACCCCTCATGCATATCAAACATTATTTTCCTATGTCAAGAATTTACTCAGATTTACTGCTAAAAGTCTTTGGTTGCACTGTTTTCGTTCACATTTCACACCATTCTTAGTCTAAACTTGATTCGCGTGCGGAACATTTGTGTTTTCATTGGGTATGCCTTAAACAAAAAAGGATATAGGTGTTATAATCCCTTGACAAGGAAATTTTTTGTAAGCATGGATGTCTCCTTTTTGGAAAACAAACCCTATTTTCACAAAATTCTCTTCAGGGGGAGAAACAAGGAGTGGAAGATAATGTTTGGGATTTATCTCGTGTTCCTTTACCGAACACAATCGTGAATACTACTCCTTCATCTTCTCCAAATTCTGAAAAAAATAAGGAAGGTTTTCAAAAACTGCCAAATGTTGATGTGTCCTTAACAGGGGGGAGAAATGTTACAGAATACTGAGCTTCAGGTTTATACTCGTAAGGGACCACATCAAAAGAATCAAAATCCACCTATTATCCCAGAGCCAGATCAATCTTCAACCCTAAGAACAGGTACCCCAGATATTACAGGTATTCCTATCCCTATTCCTATTCCTATTCATAATATATCATCAGACTGGGATATTCCTATAGCCCTTAGGAAAGGATCTAGAGATTGCACTAAAAATCCCAAATACCCCATGGTTAAATATCTGTCATATGAGAAACTATCTCATCATTATAGAGCTTTCTCACTAAAAATTTCACATCTGGTTGTCCCTAGAAGTGTTCAGGAAGCCTTGAATGATCCACATTGGAAATTAGTAGTTATGGAAGAGATGAATGCTCTGAGAAGAAATGGTACATGGGAGATAGTAGACCTACCCAAAGAAAAGAAGACAATAAGCTATAAATGGGTGTTCATGGTGAAATGCAGAGCGGATGGCAGTATAGAAAGATACAAGGCAAGACTGATTGCGAAAGGCTTTACCCAGACATACGAAATTGATTACCAAGAAACCTTCGCTTCTGTTGCTAAAATGAACTCTGTCAGGGTACTACTATCTTTAACTGTGAATTTCAACTGGTCGTTACACTAGCTGAATGTAAAGAACGCCTTTTTGAATGGAGACCTAGAGGAGGAAGTCTTCATGAGTTTGCCACCGGGGTTTGAAGAGAGACTTGAACCTTAGAAGGTACGCAAATTAAGAAAGTCACTATATGGCTTGAAACAATCACCTAGAGCCGGTTTGAACATTTCGGCAAAGTTGTGAAAACTTGTGGTTATAGTCAAAGTCAAGCCGATCACACTATGTTCTGCAAACACAGTAAAGTAGGCAAGATTGCGATTCTGATTGTCTATGTGGATGATATAGTGTTGACAGGTGATGATACTGAAAAATTGGAGAAATTAAAAGGGAAATTGGCAGCGGCATTTGAAATCAAAGACCTAGGCTCGTTAAAATATTTCCTTGGAATGGAATTTGCTAGATCCAAGGAAGGAATATTCGTCAATCAACGAAAGTATGTACTTGACTTACATGGTGAGACTGGCTTACTAGGGTGTAAACCAGCAGATACTCCGATTGAACCCAATTTGAAACTACAAATTGTCAAGGATGAGGAAGTACGGAACTGAGAGCAGTATCAAAGGCTAGTTGGGAGGTTGATTTATTTATCCCATACTCTCCTCAATATAGCATTTGCTGTTAGCATGGTCAGTCAGTTTATGCATTTACTGGGACCAAAACACTTTGATGCTGTTTACAGAATTCTACGATACCTAAAGGGATCTCCTGGGAAAGGTCTAATATTTAAGAAGCATGGTCACCTACAAGTAGAAGCATACACAGACGCACATTGGGCAGGAAGTGTTATTGATAGACAATCCACTTCAGGCTATTGTACCTTTGTTGGAGGTAATTTTGTCACCTGGCGAAGCAAGAAACAAAATGTAGTTGCTAGAAGCAGTGCTGAAGCTGAATTCAGAGCCGTTGCTCATGAAATTTGTGAAGTAATATGGATTAAGAGACTATTAGAGGATCTTAAAATCTTTAATCCATTGCCTATGAAACTCTATTGTGATAACAAAGCTACAATCTCCATTGCTCATAATCCTGTCTTCCATGATCGAACGACGCATGTAAAAGTAGATAGACACTTCATCAAGGAAAAACTTGATAATGGACTAATCTGTATGCCTTTTGTCACTACAACTGAACAGGTTGCAGATGTGCTGACCAAATGGTTACCAAAGAAACAATTTGATGACTTGATTGGCAAGCTGGCTATGGAAGATATTTTCAAACCAGCTTGAGGGGGAGTGTTGGAAAGAAGGGATCCAGTCTTAATCAACTAGGCTGAATCCATGTGAAAACAAATGTAAATAATTAGATCAGTCAATAGATTACAATGGGAAACAAATCGTATGAAATCTTGACTTTCCCATTTTGTTTGTATGATACCTCTCTATAAGAGGAATGTATAATTAGTGAATAAAATCATCAGATCAGAATTATTCAATATCATAAGTTTATAATAGGTTTATGGTTTGATGTTATGATCATTGTCAAAAGGAGCATGTTTCAACACTTGTACAATTCTTAATAATATAAGAACTTCTACAAATTAGTATTCGGGAGCGAAATATTCTTGTATTACATATGGTACTTTATTGATCATAAACTCCATTATACACTAGAGTTGTTTACTTTTCTAGTAATATTGAAGTGTTATTTAATTTGAATAGGTTAATGAAGCAATGATCAATCTTCATTGTTTTGCAGCTTAATCAAGCTTTCTTTCCGCTCTTACGAAAACCAAGTTGTGATCAAATTTACATAAATGATAAACTAATGTTGTCTTCAGTTAAGTTGTATCCTAGAATTGATTAAATTGCATGGGCATAATCTTTGGTTTAATCCGTTATTGTGATTGCAGTTAACATATGTAATTTCTGTTCCAGATTTCCTGTGTGATGAATGTGGGAATCACTTTATTTTTCGTGTTGGAATGCTGTTTATTTGTTTTTGTGATTGTATTGTTGCTTTAATTTATGATATTTTTCTATAAGCTTATGGCAAATTACTTATTTACATAGTTCTTATTTTCTAATTTAGCAAAAATTCATATTTTTCATCTAAGAACGAAAAGCTTGGTAAATGTTTACGTGCCAAACTTGATTGGCCCAGAATGGTCATGTTAAATATTTCTGGAATGCTAAAACAAGTAAACCAAGATGTTGAGGACCTAAGTTTAAATCCAACAACAAACCCTAACTTCACTAACAATCAACAATAATGATACCCCAATCTTCAATTCACCCAAAATAACAATAAATCCACAAACCCTAATTTCACCACAATACAATAAAAGTAAAGATAGAAGTTGAGTTTAGTCACCTTATTAGGGATTTCCCACTCTCTAGCACTTAGGGTATTAGCCCAAGCTCTAACCCAAGTTGATCTTACACAAAGAATGGCAAGAAGAACCGATTTGGTCTTTGAAGAATTATCCAAGAGACAAAGAGAACGCTCTTAATTTTCAATACTGATGGATGAATAATTACAACCCTAATATGAGTGTTCTATTTATACTAGAAAGGAAAAGAGCACGAAATGACTAAAATACCCCGAACATTACAAATAAGAAAGGTGCAGGAAATAAACAATTTTAACTCGTCCAGAGGGGGGTCGCGATCGCGGGTCGCGATTGCGGGTCGCGCGACCCACTGTCTAATGCTAGCAAAAGGGGCCACGACTCCAAGTCGCGACCTAAGTCACGGGCACATGACCCCCAGCAAATTAGTGAGTGGCACGACCAAGGTCGCGCGACCGGGAGTCGCGGCCTTGGTCGCGATACTTTCTGTCTTCTTTTTCTTCATTTTTCTTTCCTCCGAAAGTAGACCTTATTATTTCCCCTTCCTTCAAGAATGCCCTTACCCTCAAAGGCAACATCTGAAATTCTCTTCCCCCTATCATAATAAGTGTAGTGTCACCTCCACCTTCGTCTTCAGATGCTGACTCTCCGGAATCCTCAATCATTAACAACTTACCATTCTTGCATCGGTGTCCTATAGCCCACTTCTCACCACACTTGAAGCACAAACCCTTCTTGATATTTCTTTTAACTCCTCTCGTGATAGCTTCTTTACTTTTGTCGTTTTATTCTTCGTTTTGCTACTCACTTCAGTTTTCTCGTCCTCGGAAGTCCCGGTCTACATAGGATGTGAGTATTTGCTCCCCTTGTTATCCTCGGACGCTTTCCCCTCTTTGTAGCTCCTTTCAAATATCTCTGCCATCAGCATCATCTCATGCAAGCTCGGAGGTTGCTTCAATTTCACCTCCCTTGTCAACCATGGCTTAAGACCTTCCGTGAACATCCCTATCAAATGCGTCTTCGTCCACCCCCCAGTCATGGTTTGCAATCGCCGAAATTCATCAATATAGGCTTGGATTTTACCTTCTTGGCGAAGCTTTGCAAGTGGACCATGGTGATCCGTGATCGGCGATGGTCCCTATTGAGCTAGGAACTCGTGGTCAAACGCCGTCCAACCCATACGTCGGTGATCTTGGTCGTATTGAGCACTAAGCCACCTCCATCAACTATTGGCCCTACCATCCAAGTACATACTTGCGATGTCTACTTTTTCGGCCCTAGCCACCTCACAAACTCGAAAGTAGCGACTGGCCTTGTCTAACCACTCATATGGATCTCCTCCGCTAAAACGCGGAAAATCCACCTTCGGCTTCCTTGGACCTTGATTCCCCTGCTGACCCATATCATAGTCCACCTCATCAAAGTGCCGATGTCTAGGTCGATCAAAGTTCGATTCACCCCTATAATCCCTCTGGTCATCTCTTCGGACTTCGTATTCATTACTTGACCCGAAATCTTAGGATCCCCTACCGGTCCTCGGCCTTTGTCTTCCTTGATGCGGTTCAGCCCATCTCTCGGCAACCCGGTCACCCCGTTATACCTTACCTCCATGTCTAACATGATGCGGAGCCCTATCTTGCCTATTGAACCCTTCATTAACATCATGTAAAGGATTTACCGGTAGTGTCCTAACCCCATGAGTTCATCCAGTATGTTGATCAACTTCCTTCCGTTCCTACCCCCGGAACAACATCTCCCTCTATCGGTATTCTGTCTAACCTTGCCGTGATGTGTTCCAATATCCCTATTATCCTTGTCACATCCGTCCGTAACTCCCATTGGCCGACTTCCAAGGTTTCAATGCGGACTCGGTTGGGTGGAACACCCGTTGGAGCTTGATCATTGTCACCGTTTGACATCTTGAAACCTCCACTAGTGTTCACTTAGGACTTTTCAAACAAATGCTCACTAAGGACTTTTATCAAACACCTAGTGGGCAACTCTCAATGAAAGCACCAAATTGTTGAGGACCTAGGCCTAGATCCAATAACAAACTTAACTTCACTATCAACCAACAATTAAAGCACCAACAACTTCAATTTATCCCCAAATCACTAAGCTCTAATTTCACCCAACAACAAGAAAGTCACAAGATAAGTTTGAGCTTGGTTACCTTTTTAGGGATTTCCTTACTCTCTAGTTCTTAGGGTATTAGCCCAAACCCTAGCTCAAGTTAATCTTACTCACAGAATGACAAGAAAAACCGAATTATTCCTTGGAGATGATCCAAATAGAAAGAGAATGCTCTCAATTTGTATATTGATGATAGTTGATAATAAGATGGATTACAAAGCCTAAATGTAGTGTTCTATTTATACTAGAAAGGAAAAGTGCACGAAATGACTAAAATACCCCTAACATTACAAGTAAGAAAGGTGCAAGAAATAAACAATTTTAATTAGTCCAGAGCCGTCGCGCGACCCACTGTCTAATGCTAGCAAAAGGGGCCAAGTCGCGACTTGGGGTTGTGACCTAAGTCGTAGGCACATGATCTCCAGCAAACCAGTGACTAGCGCGACCAAGGTCGCGCGACAGGGAGTCGCGGCCTTGGTCGCAATACTCTCTGTCTTCTTTTTCTTCATTTTTCTTTCCTCCAAAAGTAGACCTCATCACAAGACCTTCAATTATCCAAAAAGGAAGTATTGCAGCTGTAACCGTTTTCTATTATAACTAGGAAGTAGTGAATTCCCGTGAACAAGACATGAACCGACTCGATAGACTTCCTGGTATGTTAGGAGGACATATGTTTTAATCTCAAATGTGTAAGTGCCTTGTGTTAGAGATTTGTAAATCAATTGAAAGGATCATGGACATATCAAGATACTTTTCTGCAGCAATTGTTTTTTGTTTAAAATCTCATAATTTAAGTTCCCGGCATGATAGGCTTGAGAGAATCCTGGTGTTTGGCGGGTGCACTTTGCATTTAGAAAGGAGGAACATGCTAACTTGTACTTTTCTGATAAGAGCATTACTAGGACTAGGAGATTGGAGAGATTGAGGTTAAGTGAAGTACAGTAGTTTGAGTTGTAATTCGAGTATTATTCATATTATTAATAAAATTGAGAGGTTTTCTCTATTCGGCTTTTCTAAGATTTTAGGAAGTTTGGGCTAGTGCAAGGGCTAATAACCCGAGTTCTAGATTTATTCGGCACTTCTTGGGATTCGTACTTGAGAATTGCTTGGGCTAGGGTTGGGTTCTTTGACAAAGGACTAATTCTAGAGATTTGATTAGTTGAATTCTACTTGACTAGTCTAATCAAAACAAATCTATCTAATCTTGGGAATTCTGTTTCTTGGGTTAGGGTTTCGAATTGGGGATTTTGACTTAGGTCCTCAACATTTTCACTTGCCTTTTAAAATCTTTCCAATCTTAGCTTTTTGTTGTGTTTTGACTCATCAAAGAAAAGAATATCTAGGCGATGACATTAAAACCTTTTTTTCCATTTGCTTTTACAGACATCAAGAAAACTGGGTTTTTCAATTCTCTATGGGGATGGATCGCGTCCAGCCGTACTGCAATCTGCTGGTATCTCTTCTCCGAAAGCTGTCATGATCCTGTACACAGGGAAGAAGAGGACACTTGAGGCTGTTCAAAAGCTCCGGCTTGCTTTTCCAGGGGTAGGGCTTTCTTTATTTCTCGTTCTCTGTGTGTGTGTGTATGTGGTGTGCATGGGCTTGTGGGATATCATGCTGTGCGTAAAAATTAATGTGAAAATAACTGGTTCTTACTTCCATGGCTTTGCAAATCTTCTTGGATGTGCTTCTGAAGTTTAATATTTTTTTCATTTGATTAGTTCTCTTTTGCTTTACCTGAACTCCTCGTTCCCTGTCCATCTGAAGTGGGGCAAGGATGCCGCCTCATAGTTTATTTTCTCATTGTATTATGCCAAAACCTATGAAGTTTATACTTGTGATATGCTGATTGGATACATGTCAACTGCTATTTATTTATTCTTCAAATAATCATCTGAAGCTCATTTTGCATTTCCTGGTTGGAATAAAAAACTCTAATGGTGAACATAATACTCAGCAGATCCCAATCTTTGCCAGAGCTCAGGACCTCCCACATCTTTTAGATCTGAAGAAAGCAGGAGTAACAGATGCTATTCTGGAAAATGCTGAGGTATCAATGAATCAATCCTTTTTGTCTATTCATTGTACTTTTTATGGCTAGCAGAGTCTCACACCACCCTGACCAATGCACTATTTGTATATGCAGACAAGTTTACAGCTTGGCTCTAAGCTTTTGAAAGGGTTTGGTGTCATGTCTGATGATGTAACCTTTCTGCGTCAACTTGTTCGTGACTCCATGGAACTCCAAGCTCAAGAAGCAATCGGCAAAGCTGATGATCGAGAATTTGAAATTATGAAGCCATTGCAGGTACATAGTTGTGGATATTAGAATATCCGGTAATTATTTGATTATTGCCAGAGGCACAGCCGAAGTTTCTAATGCATGCAAAAATCTGTATTGACATAGCACACCAATAATCTGTTTCTTCTCTCTGTCTCTTGAACAGAGACATTTTTCTATATTATTTCATTAAAAAACAGTAATAGTCAACACATATGTATAGGGCTGAATCACTTAGTCAAGAAAGGAAACACAGCTCAGCACCTCCAAGTTCTCTATTTTTTATTTTCTACCAAAAATACTAAACACAATATGTCCTATTTCAACACTCCCCCTCAAGCTGGAGCACACATATCTTCCATGCCAGCTTGGAAAATGGAGGTCACCAATTTGATCTTCTGATCTGACATATGAAGTAACAGCTTCCCCTTTCATAACAACTTCTCTAGTGAAGTGGCAATTAACTTCTATGTGCTTTGTTCTTTCATGAAATTTTGGATTACTAGCAATACGTATGGCAGCTTGGTTGTCACAGTACATCACCAAGGGAGTTTTAATGGTAATTCCAATCTCTTTCAGTAGGTTCTTCAACCTCAATCGTTCACAGGCAGCATAGCCATTGCACCGTATTCTGCCTATGCAGTAGATCTGGCTACTGCGTTCTGCTTTTTACTTCTCCAAATAACTAAGTTCGCACCAATAAATGTGCAATAACTGCTGGTTGATCTTCTATCAAAAATACTAAACACAATATTTGCATTTTTTTAACCTTCCAATTAGGCTGTGTCTCTCCTTTTTTGGATAACCTGATAATTTCAAGTCGTTTTGTAAAAGATCTAGAGTAATTGGATTGGAGCATTCGTTAATCAGATGTTCCACCGGAGATATAAATACTGCTTTTCCCCAATCTATTATCAATTGATTTGTTGAACATTACAAATTCTATTGGACATGATGAATGATTTTTTGGGATGTTGAGCAATTTGTCAACTTCTATAGTAATCTTTTTCCTGTCATATTCCCCCAAATTTCATGCAGCATTTTCCTGTATTATACTATATTTTTGAGTAATCATTTGTGCCGAAAAAGAATACCTGAGTGTCATAGGAATTGTACTCCTTGAACTACGTAAATTATGGTGCAGTCTATTGTATTTGTTAATTGTTTTTCGGTTTACTTGATTAGCAATTGCAGAATTATCTAAATAAAGTACTTGGTTTGCTTGATAAGATGAGAGTAGCTGACTTAATTGGGGCTCAAGAACCCTTCACATCGAGCTCAAATGATGAAAAATTACTCAGAGTGAATGACACAGATACAACTGGTACTCGAAGATTTCAGGAGGAGATTGATCGAGCAGCAGTTGATGGTGAACTTCAATTGTCAGAAGATTTAGATGGTAAAGGTGTAATATATTGTGAATTAGATGTTCCGGAACAAACTGGAGATGCCACTGAGAAAAAGACGGTAAATTCATCAGTACCTTGTGCAACAACTACCGAGGAACCTTAAAATAGAGGTGCAAGCTATTGCGTTCACGTAGACTTTGCTGATGCAGGGAAATGACATCTCCTCAAGGTTAGTAGAAATTCACAATTTTGATGATTCGAGTCATAACAAAAGAGTGGATCGAAGGAAAAGATGAATTATAGGCGCTGATCGAACTGGCCTTTGTAACAGCATTAGCACTGAAATGTTCATACAAGGTATTGATTTGTTCTGAAGCACAGTGAAAGTATTGTTGTAAATAATTAAGGAAAGAGGTTCATTTCTGATAGACAATTCTTTACAAACAAGAAATATATTTATTAATGTCAAAATATTTTAAACTCTTTTACATTATTTAGAATTTTATTTTAAACTCTTTTCCCAAAATTGGCTCCAATCATTTTGGAGGTGTGAGAAGTGAAGTTCTGAAACCCATAAACTTGAGCAGCTCCGTCCAGAATCACCTTATAATACTTGAGCACGTGTTTGAAAATTAGATGTGTAGCAGTCCTTATGTGTTGGAACGAAGGTTGCATACTTAGGAGAGTCAATCCAGCACAACAATGGTCGTACCAAACCCATTGAACTTTTAACAAAGACACTAGTGCGCTTTTGTCCCATTTTATGTCATGACAATTCTTCATCAAGTTTCCCCACTTTGGCAAAGCTAAACACATCGACTATATCATTGGCTTTCTCAGTTTTGTACTCTTACCACATATTCAAATTTGTTGTACCAAGAACACAATATATCATTACAGTGGTTTTGAGGCGTGTAGTCGCTTTCCTTAGGGTTTATTTGCACCCATTCGAAAAGAGTTTGCTAATAGTTTTGTGTGCAACTTACCTTTACGATACAATAAAAGTGAATACTGCACTTAGCAATAGTGAAATATTCGTACAAACACTCTTTTTGGATTGTAAGAAAAAAAGAGAATATTTGAATAATATAGGAGAATAAAAGATTAAAGATTTAAAGGAGTTTTTATTTATTTTTTATTTAGAACTCAAGTGTCCTATTTATAGTAAACCATGTAACCATTCCATTAGCTTAAAATCTTAAGTCATGACTCTTTATAAATAATTCTAAGAGACAGATCTCATTGTAATTAAAAGACACAACTATATATCATTATCTTTTAATTATTAATATGTCTTTTATTAAAAAGACATAGCTCTTAAATTTAAACTTTAACTTTCAAAAGACATGACTCTTTTAATCAAATCTTAGTGGTGTATTTATTCTCCCACCTAGATACAACTAATCAACATGTCTCTTATTTGAGACATTGAGGACCCGTTTGAGGTAGCTTTTTTAAATCCGTTTTTAGTTTTTTTAATAAGTTGGAGTCCAAAAACTGTTTAGTAAACCTCTCGAAAGCGGTTTATTAGATAATCTGGCCAAAACTACAGTTAAAAGCTAAAGCTGGTACAAACTAACTTCAACTTCTACTTTAAGTGGAAAACTGTCATAACTTTTAATGAAATTGTTTTTGGATCAAAATATCCCTGATCTTAAATTAAAATTATAAAAAAAAAAATCAAACCTTAAATATTAAAAATTAGAAAATAATAACTAATAATTAATTAAGTAATATTTTTTTTATCTTCAATATTTCATACCAAAGAAATAACAAAGAAATAATTAAACCATACTAATTTTTTGTCTTTAATATTTAAAAAATAATTAAAAACCTTACTAGCATTTATTTTGTTATCTAAAAATTATTTTTTTATAATTAATGTTAGATGATAATTAATAAATTTAGTTAAGTCTATTTTCATATTAGAATTAAAGTAAAAAATATTTAATATGCTTAATGTATATAAATAAAATTTCCATCAACAAATTAAATAATTTAATTTTACTAAAATATCAATTTTGATAATTTTATAATTCAACAACAATTCAGCTATATAGTTTACCAAATCACAAAAAAACTATAATCACAACTACTTTTAAAAAAATTATAATCACAGTGGCTTTAAAAAAGAAGAAGCTAAAACTCTCCGAAAACTTCTTTTAAATTCTTACATTAAAATAATTCTATACAACAATCCCCCATTAGATTGTAAAATAGTAATTCTTTACAATTAGATTGTAAAATTATAGAAGTACAATCATATCGATATTCTCATGCATGCACGAAGGTATATTTCCTTGAGATGTTTTCATTTCGTTAGCATTAATATGGTCCTTGTGCTATATCCTGGTTTCATGACATTTACAAGATTAAACCTTTTAAACTCTTGTTAGAAATGGCATCACTTCTGTGTCATATAGCTCAAGTTCCTACTTTTATGTCCTTGTTACTTTTAGGCATTTGATTTAATTTGAACTTTATTAAGAGTTACAAAATTCATCCTCCCAAACGTAGCAACCAGCACTGAACATCCTGAAATAAACTCTTTTATAAATGCAGTGCTCAACAATGACATAATAGTAACATATTATTATTACCCATTAAACTTTAGAGTGGTGATATTCTAGCTAGTATAAAGTTGAGTACTATATTTTATAAATGCAGTGCTCAACAATCACATAACAGTAACTTGTTATTACCCATTAAAAATTTACACTAGTGATGTAATTCATGAAAAAGGTTTCAGTGCCATTCCACTAGATGTACAACTAATCACATCTCTTGAAAGTCCTTTTGTCAAAGGATCAGCCTAGTGTTACATTACATTATCTTGTGGATTTATTGTCACTAGCACTAGTAATCCAACTAGCAGTTTAAGTATCCTTCTATTATTGTTGGAAAAGCATAATAAAATGAACCAAGATTAACCATTCTTTCAAAATACCAAGAACTTTACCAATTGCCTTCCAATGTTTGTACTTGGATTACTTGTATATCTTGAAAGCCTACATCCTGCAAATGCTATATCTGGTCTGGTACAATGAATAATGTACATCATGCTACCTATTGCGCTTTCATTCTCAAGCTGTGCAACAGATCTGCCAGAATTCTCAAAGTAACTTAATACTTGAATCAAATGGGGTACTTGCATCTTTATTTGCAAATGATCAAATTTAAGTAGTATTTTCTCTATGTAATGAGATTGACATAATGCATAACCCCTACAATGTTTCTTACTTTAATTCCAAAGATAAAATATACTTCATTTAAATCTTTCATTTTAAAATTTGAAGTTAGATACTTATTAATTTTGGAAATGCCTTTCAAATTTCTTCCAAAACTTAGCATATCGTCAACGTAAAGAAAAATAATCATACCATAATCATCTGTGAATTTTTGAATAGATGTATTTATCTGAATCACATAATCAAATGTTTCATGCCATTATAATGCAGTTTTCACATACATTTGATGTACATACTGTTATGTAGATAATTTCATAAACCCAACGGGCCTGGAAAAGGCAATAAAGCCTAATGGGCCTGGATTCCAACCTATGTTCTTTCTTTTAAAAAAAAAAAAAAAACTAGTTTTCGTCCTACTTTCAGGTATTTTTCTTGCAATGACGAAAGACGTAGGAACCCGTTCTAGGACAGCGAGAAGCAAGGATGTATCACCAACTTGAGGACATTTAGAGGCATCCCATCAGCCTTAAATTCCACCACTTGTTCTAGGCGTGGTCCATTTCCCCCTCGAGCGGATCCACAGGGAAACGAACAGGCTGGCCCTTCCAGGCCGCCAGACTTCAACATGTGGATGGAAAGGTAGGTCGAGATGGAGAAAATGCTGACAGAAATGGCACGCGTGTAACATCCCTAATTTCGAATAATTGATTTTGAATATGTGGATATAAAATTTATGATTTGAGGGGTGTAAAACGTAATTAAATGTAGCTTGCGGTAAAAACTGGACAGTGAAGAGAAGGGTGAAAACTGGACAGTGAGTACCGCGATCAGAGATCGCGATGAGTCGCTCGCGGTAAAAAATGGTGATTTTTGGCAGTGAGTACCGCGACCAGTCACCGCGATCAGGGATCGCGCTGACTAGCTTGCGGTGAAAATGTCAAATTTGGGTAGTGAGCATAGCGACCACCAGCGCGACCAGGTAGCTTGCGATGAAAGTGGTAAAATCACTCCAGTGAGCAACGCGACCAGGTAGCGCGACCACAAGTCGCGATAACCGAATTTTTATAAAAAAATAAGAGTCGGTGAAGCTTCTCAAAGAAGCAAACCAGAAAAGAAAGAAAGAAAACGGGAGAAGAAAAGAAAGAAAAGAAAAAGAAAGAAAAGAGAGAGAAAGGAAGATAGAGAAAGAGAAAGAAGAAGAAGGAGAAGAAGAAGAAGAAGAGAAGAAGAAAAAGGGAAAAGGAAGAAAAGAGAAGGAGAAAGGAAAAGAGGAGGAAGAAAGGAAAAAGAAAAAAGAAAAATCCAAAAAGGAAACTATCGTAAAATGGTATCCAGGTTGGTGTACACTCGTTTCTGAAATTATTTTCAATATATGTTTTGATTTAGTGATTTTAGAAACATATTTATGGATTTCATATATTCGTATTTCATTTTTGTATATTGTTAGAATTGTTTATGGAATATGTTGATATAGTTTCAAAGAAATCATATGTTTTCAGAACTTGATTGATGAATATAGTTTTACGAATATTGTTTGGTTTTATAATTATTGATCTTGATTGAAACTTGTAATCAGTTGGATTTCGAAAATAAGGAAATAATTTGATATGATATTTGAAAACTCTGAATAACGGCCCTAATATATGTATAGGGATATATGGATATAGGAGATTGACATGTCAATTGGGAGTATAAATATATGGCAGTACTGCACTGATGTTTCTGATGCCTATGATGTTGATTTTACGGATACCATTTCTTTAAAAATGGGAAACCGACTGTGAAATACGGATACCATTTCATTATGAAATGGGAAACCGACTGTGAGAACATATGGATACCATTTCTTTATGGAATGGGAAACCGACTGTTTATATAGGGATACCATTTCTTATGAGATGGGAAACCCGACTGTAAAACCTGTAAACCCTGTTATGTGTATCACAAGCCCAACTGAGAATTGACAGCTATAAAATGATATGGAAAAATAAAGAAATGTTATTAAGATTGAAACCCAGAAACTTTTGAAATACTTTGTTTTCATATAGTTTCAGTAATTGAAATATAAGGTTTGTTTTATATTTATATCTCTCTGAAATTCATGAATTTAAGATTTATTGCTTTATATTATATTGAAATTTATTTTAGTATACACCCACTAAGCTATATGCTTAGCGCGTAGGTTTTTATCGCAGCGTAGGTAACAGGGATACTGAGGAAGCAAAAGATTGAAGAGAGAGTTGCAGGCAGAGATCCAGAGTCACCACATTTTGGGTAGTCATATATTTCTGTATAATATAGTTAGTTATGCATACATATACATGAGTATGTAAAGGTGTTATATAATTATGTTTTGTAATTAATTGTTTTATGATTTCTGTTTTTCATTTTCAAAGGACTGTAAATAATGAATTATGAATTGTTTTATTTTAAAACTGTTTGGAAGTCGCACTAAACGGCAGAGTGCGCAGTGGTTTGAAAGTTTGATATAGAAGTGTTGAAATTATATTGTGTTGAATGTTTGTTGAAAACAGGTTTTGGGAAATCAGAAAAACAGAGGAAACTCTGCCGAAATTTTTAAAAACTGATTTTCAATAGGCTCACTAGAAAAATATTTATAAAATACAATTTATATGATTTTGATGGTTTGAAAATTATAAAAGAATTAAGAAAGGTTTTGAAAACCCGGTAGCGCTCCCTGAAGTCGATCCAGACGGGTCGGGTCAGGGGGTGTTACAACGCGGTTATTAGTTCTTATTACAGAACAAGCCCATGTGCGAGCAGGTCATCGAGAGCACCTCACCCCACCTCCAGTGCAGGTAGACCTAGTCCACACCGCCCGTCATTCCACCAGAAAGGATTCCTCTCGGCGTGATGTTCAGCGAGGTGGAATTTCCTTTCACTCAACTAGCGCAGCGATGAGAGCTACATGGGAACAGGGTGAGCGGCGTGAAGGCTCCCATCACATTGTACCGGTGATCCACGTGAACGCCAACAGTGAGAGGTATATGGAGCTCAACAGAGATTGTCGGAGTGTCCCAGTCCACAGCTCTACCCACCGAGCTAGGTCGCCGCATTGTCAACATGAGATCCGCGATTAGAGACCTGACAAGGGCAATAACAGAAAATCCCAACGAGCGGCGCTAGCCGCCAAAATTCCTAGAAACCAGGTCGCTGCACAATAACCAGATAAGAGAGGAGGGTCGCTGGACAAGCGCTATCGAAGGTCGCCCAACCTGCAAAATCAGCCCTAAGGTAACATGGCAGATCGCAGAGAAGATAGTACAACCTCCAAGGCATCGGTGGCAACCCGTTCTATCTCCGAATATCAGGCGTTATTGCAAAGGCTGGAGTAGCTAGAATAGTAGGGTGGAAAGGCAGAACCTACAGATAAGTATGTTGAGCGGAGCCCATTCTGTTGGGATATAGAGAACGAGCCATTGCCAGATCGCTTATAAAGCCCAATATCCCTCTTTATCAAGCGACAAGTGATCCCTTCGACTACTTAGACTCTTACAACAGTGCAGATGAACCTTCTCACAACGAGCAACAGAATCAAGTGCCAATGCTTCCTAGCGATGCTGATGGAGATTCCCAAGAAATGGCTAAAGGGACTTCCAGCTAGGAGTATCGCGAGCTGGGACCATTGTCAGGAGCTGTTCATGCAGTAATATCAAGCTCTAAGGAAGCAGCTCGTTCCTTCCTGCCATTTGGCAATGATCTTTCAGAAGTCAAGCGAGCCTCTGAAAGATTACATAGCTCACTTCCAGAGAGAGGTGAGCTGCGTTGACATCCCAACAGATGAGAGTGTGCTAACAGGGATCACCGCCGAGCTACAGAAGGACGATAAGCTCTACATTAGCATATATAGCAAACCCGTTAAGACTCTTAGGGATTTCCATAAGCGATCCAACACTCACATCCGTATGGAGGAAGCTTTCGGGGTCCCTAAGAAAAATAATCTCAACAATAAGAAAGATGAGGGCGAAAGCTCACATGATAAGAGCAAACGGAAAAATAGTGGGGGGAACAACAACAATAACAACAATCGCAACAGGGGTGAGAGCTCGCAAAGAGACGAGGCCTTAACCAGTTAAGTGGCCAAGAAGGCTAGATATGATAAGGTCGTAAGAAGGAGCACGGGTCGTTTCCAAACCTACGCGGAGCTATCCGATTCTCGTGACATAATATTCACTATAGAAAGGAACACGAAAGAGTTTGGAAGGCCACTTCCCCTGAGGATGCCTGTGTGAGCTAGAAATCCTCACAAATTTTGTGCTTATCATAACGAGGTGGGCCATACTACAGGTCACTGCTTCGAGGTCAAGGACGCTATCGAGGATTTGATTAGGATAGGTCGTTTGAAGTCGAAAGTTTCATAGAAAAAAGGTTTTTTGCTTTTGTGTTGCTGTTTCAAAAATTCTGTAAATGTGAGGGAAACATTGTTAAGTTTCCCCCATTTGTACCTTAGCCCATTAACCGTTAGATCGTGGTAATGATAAGGTGGTGGAGTCCAATGGCTAGGCTATAATCTCGGAAGTCGAAATGCGTGGGGGCAACCAAAAGGCTGCGACTAACAGAATACGTGCATTAAATGCATTTAATAAGATGAGACGGTTGACATGGTGGTAGACACTATAGTGGAATCAGAATGAAGACCGTCACAGTAACCTGACAAAATGACCCACAGCTTGTCAAAGGCGAGATAAGATTCCAGATTAAGCTCGTGGATCGCTTCTCCAATGAGCTCGTCACAGCTTCCACCACGATATTATCGAGGTAGAAGCTGAGTGGCTAATGTTATGCATATAATTTCATAAGCCCAACGGACTTAGAAAAGTCAACAAAGCCTAATAGGTCTGGAAAAGTCAACAAAGCGTAATGGGCTGGGAAAGCTGATGAAGTTGAGGTAGCAAGCAAGTTCCAACTTGTAAGAGGTAAGGAAGGGATTAAACTCATGAAGTTCAAAGCGGGCTATGAAGCTCCAGCGAGCTAGGAAGGTTAGATATCACCTCGACCTTATCACATCTCATCTCATTGTCACAGTTTAGCTCGAGCTCGCAGTCACTCAGCTCGACACGTGTTTTCCAGATAAGGGAAGATCCCATGATTTGAAGGATCTGATAACACAAGTTAACCGAATTTGAATTTGCATTTAATCCCTATAATTGAGTGATTATATTCCTACTTTAATTACGATGATTAGGGAAATTATTCTATTCTTGATTTCTAGTGATTCAATCAATGTAAACCAGTAATGACATCACCTCTTGAACATTATAAAAGGGGAGGATCATCACTGGTACTAGGGTTACGAAATTTATGAGAAAAACAGTAAAAAGAGAGAGCTAAGAGCAATAATATAGCAGTGGATATAGGTTTTGATTTTAAGCCGAACCATTTTAAAAATCTCAACGTCTTTGATCTTGTTCTGATTGATAAACCACTCTTATTGCTGTTTATTGCACTGACGTGGTTCATATGTCAACACATACAAATTATAAATAGAAGCTAGGCTATTAATACTCTAATTGATGTAATTCTACCAACGAGAGAATAGGTATAAAATAATCAATTTTCTTTTTCTGTGTAAACTCTTTGACAACCAACCTTGCTTTAAAAGTTTGAATAGACAAATCAATATTAAACTTGTTTCTAAATACTCATTTACATGTATTGGTTTAAATCCTGTAGGTAGATCCATCAAAATCCAAGTTTGATTAGACAATAATAAATTCATCTCATCATTTATAGCCTCTGTCTAAAAGGCTATTGTCTCTTGAAGCCATTACTTCTTTAAAGTTTTAAGATCTTCTTCAAAATTAAACAAAATAGGTATTTAATTAAGAGTTTTATTTATATCTCCTTCTACTGAAATATATGGATTGAGATGACTAAAGTCAGGGCCTAAAGACTCTTCTTTTCTAATTCTTTGACTTTTCCTAGGTTCATTAATGCTGTTATGATCTTTCAAATGTATTAATCAAATGTACTTAATTAGATTTTGTTTCAGTATTAGAATTATCTAAACATTTATTCTTAATAAATTCAACATTTCTAAACTCAACAATAACATTTGAATCTAAATTAAGAAGTCTATATGCTTTTGAAATTTTTTGCATAACCAACAAAAATGCTTTTAATACCTCTAGGACTTACCTTCAATCTCTTTGGGTTATGAGATCTATAAAAGGCTAAACACACCCGCACTTTCAAATATTCTTGTTACCATATCAATCCAATAATATCACTTAATATTATGTTACCATATATTGTGTGATATTATTGCGATATTATTCTGATATTATTATGATATATTCATATTTTCTTATATATATATATATTATATAATTCTAGTTTCCATATATAGGAGATTCTATGTAGCCTATAAGTAAGCTCTCTATTATTTATTCATATTCAGACTGTAAAATACTATTCTCAGTTTCACTATCATGGTATCAGAGCTATGGTAATTTAAACCTTGTTTATTTTTTGTTTTTTGGTTGGTCACTTGCCACTGTTGGGTGTTCCATCACTCACACCAGATCTACTCTCCTGGTGCATCCGCAGGCTTCCTGCGCACTTGTACACATCGAATCATCTCTCCTAGTGCACCGTAGGCGTCCTGCGCACTTGCACACCGGATCATCTCTAGCTACCATTGCCGCTCCGCCTGTTTCTTCCCGCTCTGCCTGTTCTTCCTGCTCCGCCACCGTTACTAATATATTCCGTTCATTGCCACTGTCGTCTGCATCGCCTCTTCCTGCCGATTCCAACGCCACCAGAAACTCCGTCATCGGACACCTTCCAGAGCCTGACGCGTGCCTTCTGTTTTTGTCGTCCCGCCTCCTCTCATCGTTCGATCTCGCCTATCGCCAGTGATTCTTTTCTCACCGGCAGCACCGCTACACTCGTCGGCCGACAAGCTTCCCCTATCTAGTCTTTTTGCTGTCAACCGTCCACCGCCAATGCCTCCACCGGACTCAGCCGACAAATTTGATTTGGTGTACTCCAGTCACTTTGACTTGGTTATTTACACTATTGGCCCTTATATTTCTCTACATTATTTGGTTACTCTACTATTTTATTATTTTATTCATTGCTAACTTACTAGGTTATTTTTTATTATTTATTATGAAAAATTTCTGGAAATTGGACGTGTCTCAGCCCATTCAAGTTATTTTAGATGGGCCCAACTATAATTTATGGGCGCAAATTATGGCGTTATGTCACTGGAGATATTCCCAAGTCTGTTAAAACAACCGCTGAGACTGATGCCAAATATTTTGAGTGTCTTGATGATTGTGATAGCAAACACCATCAAATTATCACCTGGTTCTGTAATACCTCAGTTCAATCTATCAATATCTAGTTTGGTAGATTTGAAACCGCCAAATCTCTTTGGGACTTCTTGGCTACATGGTACACTGCCTTTGATCTTTCTCATCAGTATCATTTATTACGCACTCTTCATCAACTGCGTCAGGAACCTGGTCAGTCTATTGCCGACTTCCACTCCAAAATGCAGTTTTTGTGGGATCAACTTGCACTTTCGGAACCTACTTGGATGGATATTACCGATGCTATCAAGTTCACTACTTACAGAGATCAGTAGCACCTAATACAGTTTCTTATGGATCTACATGACACATTTGAGTTAACTCGTGCATCTCTCATTCATCACCATCCACTTCCCACTCTTAAGCAGGCTATTTTTGAGCTTATTTCTGAGGAGACTCCTCTTGCCACACTTCAGAGTCAACGCATGGATACTGCTTTAGTTACTCATTCTAAGCAGTCATCCACACAGAAACCTATTTGTCGATATTGTCGGGAGCCAGGCCACTTAGTTTTGTAGTGTCCTACTAGACGTTATAAACATTGTTACAAGCTTGGACTGGACCATTATAATGATGATTGTCCCAGCAACCCTGATAAGAGAGTTGTTTCTACCAAACCTAAGGGTGCTCATTTCAAGAACATTAAGAACAATAAACAATTCTCTGCTGACACACACGGTATTGCGGGTCATGACCCACCACCCTCTTCATTCTCCATTCATGACCTTGAATCCATGCTTCATTAAATTCTCTCTAAGTCTGGTAATTCCTCCACTTCTGCCCTTTCATCAAAAAGTCAGTAGACCAATACAAACACATAAAAAGAAATCGAATTTTTACCGAATCAAACAATGATTCAGAAACCAATATAAAAAGGAAAAGAAAAAGATCGATACGCTGTCAAAAATTCAAACAAAGATTAGGTAGCGAGTTACACTGTCTGTAAAAGTATATACACGAGTTATATTATCCTTTAAGTGTTATGGGCACTGTGAGATTGAACCAGCAAATAAAATATGGAAAAGAACAGGGATTCAAACTAATGACAAATTTGTATGCAGAACGACAAACTAATTAGAGTAAACAAATTAAATTTCATAAACACAAGAAAAATTGACAATACAATCTAGTATGCAACCCATTGCTTATCTTCTAACTTGACATTGGTTTGATGAAAGAGTAGAGGTCATTAGGCATCGTTTATAATTCAATCCAATAGGAGAGTATTGTTTTGTGGTAACCCAGAGGCCTCACATCTGACTTAATAGAAGAAATAATATCACAAACTTGTATATGCTTTCTGTTACTTTTAACTCGAACCACAACCCTAAAATCCAATGCCTAGTGTTACCATATCCATCCAATAATATCACTCAATAATATGTTACCATATATTGTGTGATATTATTACGATATTATTCTAATATTATTATGATATATTCATATTTCCTTATATATATTATATAAGTCTAGTTTCCATGTTTAGGAGATTCTATGTAAACTATAAATAGACTCCCTATTGTATATTCATATTCAGACTGTAAAATACTATTCTCAGTTTCACTATCAATTCTAAATTTGATTTTCTTCCTTTTTCACAATTTATATGGTGAAACATGTGTTTTTCTAAAAGGAATTCTATTATGTAAATGACAAGCAGTGACACTGATTTTACCCAACAAATTAAAGGTAAGATAACATTTGTAATCATATCAATGGAAGTTCTATTTTTCTTTATGCTAAACCATTTATTGTGGAGTATAAGGTGCAGTTCTTTGATGTACAATGTCATGCTCTTCACGAAAAGGTGTAAAAATATCCACCACCTCTATCACTTCGAAGCATTTTTATTGTTTTTTTTTCTTTTTGATTTTCAACTTCAACTTTATAACGTTTAAAGAAATTAAAAAACTTTATCTTTATTAGACACTAAATACACATACGTATATTTAGAAAAAATCATCAATAAAGTTACAAAATATATTTTTCCTCCTCTAGTTAAAACATCATTACATTCATAAATATCAAAATGTATTAATTCTAACATTTGTGTATTTCTTTCAACATTTAGAGAAAATGTTTCTTTGTCAATTTTACTCGAATGCATGTTTTACAGTTATAATTTTCAGTTTTATTATTGCATGAAATCAAGCCATGTGTAACATATATGTTACTAATAAAAAATTTAAATGTGTGCCTAAAGAAGAAAAATAACCAACGATATAAATATAAGAATTCACTTTATTTATACTAAGTTTAAACATTAAATCACATGAATATCTCTTTCCAACAAACACTTAATTCTTGTACAATATTAATTTATCAGACTGGAGCACGACTTTAATACCTCTCTTACATAAAAGATTTACGAATACAATATTCTTTCTAATTTATGGAACATGAAAAACATTAAGTAAAATAAGTTTCTTTCCAGAAGTAAATTGAAGATCAACACTTCCTTTGCCATGAGCTTCTCCGAAATTTTGATTCCCCATCAAAACTTCTTGATTATCTACTGCATTTTCATATTTCTTGAACTGATATTTATCGTTGCAAACATATATAGTAGCCCTAGTTCAAGCCACCAATTAGAGGATTTTAGAGTTGCGGCCATATTTAGTTCTACAACCATTGTTAATTTGCATTTCATAAACTATAGCAACCAGATCACTAACATTTTCTGCAACTAAATGTGTGTTGTTTGGCTTCTCATCAATAACTTTAAAATCTTTTATATAGTGAGATTATTTTATATAATGGCCTTTCTTTCATAGTGATAACAAACCCATTTTTCTGTTTGTTGGAATGATTCCTTTTGAACTTCCCATTATTCATCTTTAAGTGGTTTTAAAATTTATTCTTATCAATCCTATGCACTTTGAATGATTCTTGAGAAGAACTTTTCTTTTCACAAACCTTTGTTTCTTCCTCAATTCTCAAATGTTATTGGATATCTTTCAAACTGAAATCTTTTATCTTATGCAGAAGTCTCTTTCTATAATCATTCCATCATTGAGGCAATTATACAATTATAGCCCCCAATTGGAAAGATTCATAAAGAACAAATTTAAGTTCTTTGAGTTTTGCAACTAACACTTGTAACTCATGAATTTGATCTATTATAGATTTTGTATCAATCATAGTGAATTCAAAATATTTAAACATTAAAGATTTATCCGTACCTAATTTCTCCATTGTGCACTTATGTTATAACGCTTTCTATATTTCTCTTGGAGATTTGATGAGTGTGTAGAAATCAAATAAACAATCATACAATGTGTTGAGAATATGGCCTCTATGAATGAGTTCATCTTGTTCACGTTTCTTTCTGGTTTTGATGATATCGTTCATATCATCTTTACTTGGTGTAGGCAGAGCTTGTGGAGTTTGATCCATAACATATGAAATATTGAATAATGTGAGTAAAAACTTAACCTTCTTCTCCCAACGATGAAATTCATACTTTTGAACTTGTCAAACTTTACAAAACCTTGATTCATCACTTTGAGAGCCAATGAATCTAACATATTATTCCTAAGAAGACCTTAAGATTATTATAAAAAGAACACGCAATATATCAAATCAGTGGTTTTGAGACTTTGATGCGTGTAATCACTTTTCTTTTTTATTTGCACCCACTCAGAAAGAGTTTGCTAATGGATTTGTGTGCAAATTACCTTTAGGATACAACAAAACCAAATACTGCACTTAACAATAGTGAATTATTTCTATAATATATGAGAATAAAAGATTAAAGAAGAAACGTTGATGTAGAGAGGTTTTGTGTTTTTTTATTTATTATTTATTTAGAATTGAAGTGTCTAGTGAATCATGTAACCATTCATTTAGGTTACAACTCTTAATCACGACCCTTTATAAAATGTTAATTCTAAGAGACATATCATTGTAATTAAAAGATAGGGTGAATTACACTAAGGTATCTTGAATTCATCCATAACTATATACATAATGTCAATTTATCGTTTATTGCATTCAAATATCTTATTGTTAGTTGACTAAGTTAAAACTAACAGTTTGATCAAGATTTTTGTATAAAATGACATTACTACCCCATATAAAATAATAAAAAAAATAAAAACATTCAAAATTAAAATAATAAAAAAAATAAAATCAAAACAAACAAAAATTACAAATGAGAAAGAAAATACATATCAAAACTTTTTTTTTTTAAACATTCAACTCAAATTATCACGTCTACCATCTTCCTCATTCAAATTTCCCTCATTCAAACTATCACAACCTAAACAAAATACATCTATTTTAATCATCAACAGCTATACATAATTATTAGTTTGAATTTTTACTGAATCATATAATGAATTAGAGACCAATATAAAAAGAAAAAGATCGATACGCTGTCAAGAATTCAAACAAAGATTAGGTAGTGAGTTACACTGTCTATAAAAGTATATACACAAGTTATATTATCCTCTAAGTGTTATGGGCACTGTGAGATTGAACCAGCAAATAAAACATGGAAAAGAACAAGGATTTAAACTAATGACAAATTTGTATCCAGAACGACAAACTAATTAGAGTAAACAAATTAAACTTCATAAACACAAGAAAAATTGAAAATACAATGCAGTATGCAACCCATAGCTTACCTTCTAACTTGACATTGGTTTGATGAAAGGGTAGAGGTCATTAGGCATTGTTTATAATTCAATCCAATAGGAGAGTATTGTTTTATGGTAACCCAGAGGCCTCACATCTGACTTAATAGAAGAAACAATATCACAAACTTGTATATGCTTTATGTTACTTTTAACTCGAACCACAACCCTAAAATCCAATGCCTAGTGTTATTACCATATCAATTCAATAATATCACTCAATATTATGTTACCATATATTGTGTGATATTATTGCGATATTATTCTAATATTGTTATGATATATTCATATTTCATTGTGTATATTATATGATTCTAGTTTCCATATATAGGAGATTCTATGTAAACTATAAATAGGCTCTCTATTGTATATTCATATTCAGACTGTGAATTACTATTCTCAGTTTCAATATCAATTCTAAATTTGATTTTCTTCCTTTTCGCAATTTATATGGTGAAACATGTATTTTTCTAAAAGGAATTCTATTATGTAAATGACAAGCAATAAAAATGGTTTTACCCAACAAATTAAAGGTAAGATAACATTTGTAATCATATCAATGAAAGTTCTATTTTTTTTTTATAGTAAACCATTTTATTGTGGAGTACAAGGTGCAGTTCTTTGATGTATAATGTTATGCTCTTCATAAAAATGTGTAAATTCATTTAAAAAATATCCACCACCTCTATCACTTCGAAGCATTTTTATTGTTTTTTTTTTCTTTTTGATTTTCAACTTCAACTTCAACTTTATAACGTTTAAAGAAATTAAAAAACTTCATCTTTATTAGACACTAAATACACATAAGTATATTTAGAAAAAATCATTAATAAAGTTATAAAATATCTTTTTCATCCTCTAGTTAAAACATCATTACATTCATAAATATCGGAATATATTAATTCTAACATTTGTGTATTTCTTTCAACATTTGGAGCAAAGGTTTCTTTGTCAATTTTGCTCGAATGCATGTTTCACAATTATAATTTTCAGTTTTATTATTGCATGAAATCAAGCCATGTGTAGACACACATGTTACTAATAAAAAAATTTAAATGTGTGCCTAAAGAAGAAAAATAACCAACAATATAAATATAAGAATTCACTTTATTTATACTAAGTTTAAACATTAAATCACATGAATATCTCTTTCCAACAAACACTTAATTCTTGAACAATATTAATTTGTCAGACTCGAGCACGACTTTAATACCTCTCTTACATAAAAGATTTACGAATACAATATTCTGTCTAATTTATGGAACATGAAAAACATTAAGTAAAATAAGTTTCTTTTAAGATGTAAATTGAAGATCAACACTTCCTTTGCTATGAGCTTCTCCGAAATTTTGATTCCCCATCAAAACTTCTTGATTATCTACTGCATTTTCATATTTCTTGAAGTGATATTTATCGTTGCAAACATATATATAGTAGCCCTAGACTCAAGCCGTCAATTAGAGGATTTTAGAGTTGCGGCCATATTTACTTCTACAACCATTGTCAATTTGCATTTCATAAACCATAGTAACTAGATCACTAACATTTTCTACAACTAAATGTGTTTTGTTTGGCTTCTCATCAATGACTTTAAAATCTTTTATGTAGTGAGATTCTTTTATATAATGGCCTTTCTTTCATAGTGATAACAAACCCATTTTTCTGTTTGTTGGAATGATTCCTTTTGAACTTCCCTTTATTCATCTCTAAGTGCTTTTGAAATTTATTTTTTATCAATATTATGCACTTTGGATGATTCTTGAGAAGAACTTTTCTTTTCACTAACCCTTGTTTCTTCCTCAATTCTCAAATGTTATTGGATATCTTTCAAACTGAAATCTTTTATATTATGTAGAAGTCTCTTTCTATAATCATTCCATCATTGAGGCAATTATACAATTATAGCCCCCAATTGGAAAGATTCATGAAGAACAAATGTAAGTTCTTTGAGTTTTGCAACTATCACTTGTAACTCATGAACTTGATCTATTATATAGTTTGTATTAATCATGGTGAATTCAAAATACTTAAACAATAAAGATTTATCCGTACCTAATTTCTCCATTGTGTACTTATGTTATAACGCATTCCATATTTCTCTTGGAGATTTGATGGGTGTGTAGAAATCAAATAAACAATCATACAATGTGTTGAGAATATGTCCTCTATGAATAAGTTCATCTTGTTCACATTTCTTTCTGGTTTTGATGATATCGTTCATATCATCTTTACTTGGTGTAGGCAGAGCTTGTGGAGTTTGATCCATAACATATGAAATATTGAGTACTGTGAGTAAAAATTTAACCTTCTTCTCCCAACGATGAAATTCATACTTTTGAACTTGTCAAACTTTACAAAACCTTGATTTATCACTTTGAGAGCCAATGAATCTAACCTATTATTCCTAAGAAGACCTTAAGATTATTGTAAAAAGAACACGCAATATATCAAATCAGTGGTTTTGAGACTTTGATGCGTGTAATCACTTTTCTTTTTTATTTGCACCCACTCAGAAAGAGTTTGCAAATGGATTTGTGTGCAAATTACCTTTAGGATACAACAAAACCAAATACTGCACTTAACAATAGTGAATTATTTCTATAATATATGAGAATAAAAGATTAAAGAAGAAACGTTGATGTAGAGAGGTTTTGTGTTTTTTTATTTATTATTTATTTAAAGCTGGAGTGTCTAGTGAACCATGTAACCATTCATTTGGGTTATAACTCTTAATCACGACCCTTTATAAAATATTAATTCTAAGAGACACATGTCTTTGTAATTAAAAGATAGAGTGAATTACACTAAGATACCTTGAATTCATCCATAATTATATACATAATGTCAGTTTATCGTTTATTGCATTCAAATATCTTATCGTTAGTAGACTAAGTTAAAACTAACGGTTTGACCAAGATTTTTGTATAAAATGACATAACTACCCCTTATAAAAAAATATAAAAAAATAAAAACATTCAAAATTAAAATAATAAAAAAAAAAAATCAAAACAAACAGAAAATACATATCAAAACTTTTTTTTTTAAACATTCAACCCAAATTATCACGTCTACCATCTTCCTCATTCAAATTTCCCTCATTCAAACTATCACAGCCCAAACAAAATACATCTATTTTAATCATCACCAGCTATCCATGTCCCTCAATCAACTCATCAAACATAAAACTAAAAAAAATAAATAAATAAAATCTAAAAAATAAAATAAAATTAGATATACAAATATAGTTCTCAACAACCACATTGACATTAAAAATGTAAATGCAAAAAATATATATATATATATTCTTTCTTTTCCTTTCATTAGAGCATCTCCAATGCTATTATGCATTTGAAGAAAATTGAATGTATCTATAATGAAAAAGTTAAAATAACATTATCCAATGCAATTATCTAACTTTAATATTGATATGATGTGGCAAAAAAAGTTAGAGAATATCAAGTAGAGTTTCTAATTGTAGATATCCTCCTTGATATGCTGACTAGGATTTCTAACTTTTTCCATCAATAAAATTTTAGTATTTTGTCAATGCATTTAATTGTCATATTGAATGGAGAGAGAATGTAACAAATGACTTGTTGTCATTGGTTTAAAATTACTATTTAGATACTCACATTGGAGAAGTGAATATGCATTTCTATAATTTTTTGACAAGGTAGATTCATATTATTTAGAAATGCTGATGTGACACTATTTAGATATTCAAAAATACATATTTGCATTGGAAATGCTCTTAGTTTTCCTAGCAACCAAACAGTACTAAATCAAGGAAAATCAATTAAAAGTCTTAAATTTGACTGAATTTTACCACAACTAAAAGCATAAAACACTAGATCAAACCAAAATGAATGAAAAATACCAAATCTCAAATCTCACACAATGAATACCGCACTCAAAATTCAACAAAACCAAAAAAAAAAAGAAAAAAAAAGATTAAAAATGCATGAATTTGATAAACACAGACAAGGAACAAAACACCAACCACTCAGAAAAACAAATCAAATCCCGACCTCAGATGCCCAAAAAATGACAACCCATATCAACGCAAAAGAACTCAACTTAAAAAAAAGAAGAAGACACTTGATCGTGCCCAGACAAAGGCGCTCTGTCGCGCGTAGACAGAGCGCAAGCTCCATCTGCGATAGAGCTTGGAAGTTGGAAGAGATATGGGTTTCTCCTAGATCTCTTTTTTTGTCTTTTTATTTTTATTTTTATTTTTTTAAAGGTTCCAATCTCCTTTATTAAAAAATTAATTTTTTAAAATTTTTAAATAAAAATTAATTTAATAGATGACGTGACGTGTCCTAATTGGTTAGATAGATTTTTTAAGTTTTTTTAAAATATTTTCAAGTATAAAAGACTAAAATACTCTTGAGCTGTTAAGATCACCGTTAAGTTAATGGTGGTCAATTCGGTCAAGAGTATTTGAGTATAATAAAAAGTAAATTGACATTATACTTATAATTATGGATAAAATCAGAGTATCTTAATGCAATTCACCATAAAAGACATAGCTCAGTATCATTATCTTTTAAAATTATTAACATGTGTTATATTAAAAAGACATAACTCTTCAAATTTAAACGTTAACTTTCAAGAGACATGACTCTTTGAATCAAATTATACTACAATCAATTGTATCCGGTTATAACTTATTAACATGTCTCTTATTTGAGATATTAAATCTCTTTCAAATTCTTACATTAAAATGATTCTATTTTACAATCTATATGCAACAAAATTTCACTAAGAAATCTTGACATCTAGCCTGGTCGAGGCTGAGCTTCTTCTGTGATTGGAAATAGTTATTATTTCTCAAGTTACATCAATCTCAATCGAACCACATAATTAACAACTGTCGGGACCTGACGAGATCAATCACTAAATGCGCGTCCTAGATATTTACACTCATAATAGGAGACATCTATTCTCTTAATAAGGAGAGAAAACTACCCACACATGCTGGTAAATATGCATTGTGGGACTTGAACCCTCATCATTGAGGTGGAAGAGAGGTGCACTAACTACTTGAACTGTGAGTTGTTGTGCTTTTTGGTTCTCTTATTGGTAATAAATTAGAGTATGTTATTGTTTTAAATAGAGATAATATGTTTATTTCCAGTTTTAGAATCTAATTTAATTACAGCCCCTCCCATGAGTTTAGCCACATATTTAGAAAATAATTGTTTCTTTTTAGGTGGCTTTGTGAATAAAAGTAAGTTCATGTAGAGACATTTATACTAATGTTTATGGCATTTGTAACATAGTATGTTTGGTTTTGAAATTATCTATAATCTGATTTATAACCTTTTTTAAGTCTAACAACAAAGAGGAAAAAGAATATCTGACAATAATAACTAAGCAACAAGATTTATCCAAAGATCACACTATCAACTTGGTAGTTGGTGCAAACAATGTGTAGAGGCAAGAATGAGATAACTTGCAATATAAGTAATGACGTCGAATAATTTGCTTCCGTGTGTAGTATTTAAGAGTGATGATATGAAAATTGTTATTAATTATTTCAGAGTTGTACATTTAAAAACTACATTTTTTTATTATATTAAAATAATATTTTTTTTATAATGGTATTTTTGTAGTCGATTTCATTTTTAGTTTAATAAACACTAGAAAGTAGGGGTAGGCAAAAATCCAATAAACCGAACCGAACCGGTCCAAACCGGTTTTGGATCGGTTTAAGATTCTTAATGGATCGGTTCGGTTCATTTTTTTAGGAGCAGATCATTACCGATTCGGTTCGCGGTTCGGATTTTAGAACCGCGATCCGAACCGTTAACCCAATATATAAATTTTAAAAACAAACCTACTCTACTGCCTCCCTTATTCAGTCATTTTTCTCTACCTCATAAACACAGATAAAACACGATCTCTCTTCAAAACCATCTGGTTTGATTATTCTATTATTTATTTGAAATTTTTATTATTTATGGATTGATATTTTGATTATTATATATTATTTAATAGTTGTTTGTAGACTGTTATTTATGCACTGTTAACTGTTATATTTGTTATTTATAGAATGTTATTGTATTGAAATAGCTAATATTTCAAATTCATTGGAATGTTATTTGAACACGTTTATATTGAGAACTTGAAATGTTATTTGAATTTTGAACAGGTTTATATTGAGGACTTGAAATATTATTTGAATTTTGAACATGTTTATATTGAGGACTTATTATTTGGAATGTTATTTAGATTATTATACAACTTTTGTATAGTTGAGGACTTGAAGCTTAAATTAATAGGCTTAAAATATGAAGGGAATTTAGCAAAATTGCCCAAACAGTAGTAAACAATTGCAAAACTACCCAGGGTTCACTAATTTTTGCAACCTCTATACAAAGACTTTGTTTGGACAAATTTGCCCTTACTTTTACATTTGACCCAGGCTCCACGTTTTGACTTTACATTTTTTGACCAAATTGTTTTTACTGTTGTGAATCTCAACTGCTGTTCATCGCCAGAGCTGTTCGTCTTCT
The DNA here is from genome assembly GCA_003430845.1 of Xanthoceras sorbifolium. NCBI lineage: Eukaryota > Viridiplantae > Streptophyta > Magnoliopsida > Sapindales > Sapindaceae > Xanthoceras > Xanthoceras sorbifolium. Next base: position 26,411,679 of record CM010615.1, read on the forward strand.
TCGTTTGTGTTCTGTGCTGCTGTTTGTCTTTTTCGTTTCGTCTTCTTGTTTCGTCTTCTTTGTTTCGTTTGTGTTTGCAGGTTCCACCGTAGTCGCGTTCTTTTTCAACCATAGCAAGGAAATTGTCTTCTTCTTCAAAGTAAGGAAAAATGTCTTCTTGTGATTATTTGTTTACAAATCATTGTTTTGGGCATCGGGCCACATCTGGCCGATGGTTTTGTTTTATCGGGCCACTGTGTCTAAGTGGCCCGATGAAACAAAACCATCGGCCAGCTGAGACTAGATGATTTTTTCATCGGGTCACAACAACGAAATCGTCTCCTTCTTCCATGGTAACATTCCACACCGATTGAAAGTAAGGAAAAACGTTTCTTCATTGATTTTTCTTCTGATTTTTTGTGTAGAAATTTGTGTTTTGGGCATCGGGCCACGGGTGGCCGATGGTTTTGTTTCGTAGGGCCAGTATTTCAGTGGCCCGATGAAACTAAACCATTGGCCAGCTCAGACCCGATGAGTTTTTCATCGAGCCACTGTGACGAAACAAATCCATCGGCCAGCAGTGACCCGATAAGTTTTTCATCGGGTCTTCGCTGGCCGATGGTTTTGTTTCGTAGGATACAGTGGCCCGATGAAACTAAACCATCGACCATCTGTGACCCGATGAAAAACTCATCGGGTCTTCGCTGGCCGATGGTTTAGTTTCATCGGGTCACAGTGGTCATCGGGTCTTCGCTGGCGGATGGTTTTGTTTCGTAGGACACAGTGGCCCGATGAAACTAAACCATCGGCCAGCTGTGACCCGATGAAAAACTCATCGGGTCACAGCTGGCCGAAGGTTTTGTTTCGTCGGGTCATAGTGGGCCGATGAAACAAAACCGTCGGCCAGCCGTGGCCCGATGATTAAATTTCATCAGGCCACCATGACCCGATGGTTTTGTTTCATGGTGACACCGTGGCCCGATGAAACAAAACCGTCGGGTCGCAGTGGCCCAATGACATTTAATCATCGGGCTACCGCTGGCCGATGGTTTTGTTTCATCGGCCCGATGAAACTAAACCATCGGCCAGCCTGCAACCATCACCATGAAACATTGTTTTGAAATCAAAGCATCGGGCCACCGCAACCCGATGGTTTTGTTTCATGGTGGCACCAGTGGCCCGATGAAACAAAACCATCGGGTCGCGGTGGCCCGATGACATTTAATCATCGGGCCACCGCTGGCCGATGATTTTGTTTCATCGGCCCGATGAAACTAAACCATTTGCCAGCCTGCAACCATCACCATGAAATAAAACCAGATGAAATCAAAGTATCGGGCCACCGCGACCCAATGGTTTTGTTTCATGATGGCACTGTGGCCCGATGAAATAAAACCGTCGGGTCGCGGTGGCCCGATGATATTTAATCATCGGGCCACGACTGGTCGATGGTTTTATTTCATAGGCCCAATGAAACTAAACCATCGGCCAGCCTGCAACCATCACCATGAAACAAAATCAGATGAAATCAAAGTATCGGGCCACTGCGACTCGATGAAATCAAAGCATCGGGCCACTGCGACCCGATGAAATTAAATCATCGGGCCAGCCTTGTTTGATGAAATAAAATTTATATTTGTAAGCGTTATATTTTTTAGTTTGTTAATGAATTCGAACTTTATTTTTTTTTTTTGCAGGCTAATATTCAATGGCAAGTGACAAGTTGATTGACAGTATGAAAATTAAGGAAATTTTTTTTTTCCATGCCAAAATGACGACGTATTCTAAATGGGGTTGCATCGGGCTGATTAAGAATAAACTGACGGAACGTCAACAACAAAAAATAAGAGGAATGTGCTTTGGGCATTTCTTAGATGTTAATAAAATGTCCTTCACGGGTCAATTTTGTCATCACATTTTATTGCGGGAGTGCCATGTGGATAAGGCTAAAATGAAATGTGGTTTGTGATTGGTGGGAATACAATACGGTTCAGTGCAAATGAGTTTTGCCTCGTGAGCGGTCTACGTCTTGGGGATACAATCGTCCCTACTATACAGGAAGATGATATGTGTAGAATTCGCCAGAAATATTTTAAGGGAGCGAAAAAGGTGACTGGAACCAAATTGCAAAGTTTGTTCGAACGTCTGGAGGAAGAAAATGATGATGACATGATTAAACTAGCTTTGTTGCTGATCTTAGAGATGACATTGCTTGGAAAAGACTTGAGGACTAAGGTCGAATATTGGGCAATGAAGTTAGTTGATAATTTAGAAGAATTCAATCGGTTCCCATGGGGTTCCTATGTATATTCAAGGACATTCAACTCTTTATCGATCTGTTGCAAAGGTCGAGATCAGAAGTTTAAGGAAAATGCTAAAAAGGATCCGAGCCATACAGCAGAGAAGATCAACCTGTATGGATTTGTCTATGCTTTTCAGGTAATTTTAAGTGTTTAACTTTTTTTACCCTTAACTTCTTTAAAACTCTTATTAAAACATAGTTTTGTTTTATTTGCTAGGTGTGGGCAATTGAAGCGATTCCGCTGTACTCGAAGAAGAATTTTGCTACCAGGGTGTCTCGTATAGCCCCTCGTATTCTGAACTGGGAAGTCAAAACGAGTCCTGGATATGAGGCTTTGAGAACTGAGATTTTCAGTAGGCGAAAGGTATGAACTACATTCAAAGACTTCTGTTAGGTATATAAATTTTTATTATAACGCTATGTGGGCTGTTTTTTTTTTTTTTTTTTGTGGGTTAGATTTCAACGTTTCAAACTTTGAAACCAACGGAAGAAGAATTGAAGTTGTCATATTTGACGGGGTTGGAGAAGGCTACCATCTTAAATGATCCGTCTGCCCCAGATATACAGATTGGTGATCAGGACGATGACGAGTATTGTGATGACAATCATAGTGATGATGTTGCTGAAGAAGAGCAACCACAATCGAAACATAAGCAAGCTGAAATACAAGAAGAGCAGCTTATTGGACGGAGGCCATCGGTATGTAGCCAATATTGTCCCTTAATTGTATTGTTCATTAAATATTATGTAAATGTTAATTTAAATTTTTGTTGGACATTATGCTAGGACTCACAAGATTTGCATAAAAAATTGGATGGCCTCCACACAGAAGTCAAGTGTCTACAGACTTCTATGACCGCACTGAATGATAAAGTTGACAAAGGATTTGCAACCCTACAAACAGAACTTGATGAGATGCGGAAAGGAGTTGAGAAATTGATTGAAGTTGTTTGCAAGACAGGAGGCAGTAAGGAAAAATTTGCAGCTGGAACTGAGGTGCCAGAGGTAATTTCTTTTTTATTTAATCACGTCGAACTTTGTCATTTCCTTTTTGACATTTTATTAATCGTATACTGTTGTATTGACTGCATCAGAGTGACGACATCTTTGATACAACCTACCATGTGGACGATACAACTGATCTTAGAAATGATGAAGCAAAGGAGGAGGGTGTTGAACCTGATCAATGCCTACAGCTTACTATTTACTGTCCTCCCTCTCCCTTGCCGAATATCATAAGTGCCACAGGTAATCAGAGTGTCGAAGCTCTTGAAAAAAAAGCATTCGGCGTAAGATATGGTATGAGGACGCGTAAGCGTTCTGCATTCGTATCTAGCCCGTACATTGACCCGACTAAGCCAAAAAAGCAAAAGAACCGGTCTGCAAATCCAATTAAGTTCGACCCTTTAAAACCGGTTCATAAGGAAGTACAGTCGGAGTACGAGGCTTTCAAAAAAAATAAGAAAGCTAGGTAAGCATACATAATTTAAGTGCATAACCTATTTTCAGACTTCTTTTTTTGTTGTGATGTTTAATGTAATTTCCTCTGAATATTATACCGTATATGCAGGTGCTATGTTGGGGCACCAATGGATGGGACCCCTGAATTTTTCAAGACGTTTGAGAGTGCGACCGACTGGTTGGACAACTGGGTTAGTAAATAAATTCAAATTATTTTGTTACTTTCATGCTAATGTCATTAACTTGCAATGTTCCTTATGATGAGTTTTCAATGGCAATATTTTTTTCATGATCTAACCACAAAACAGCACATTGAGGCTTATTTCTTAGTACTACGGAGGCGCCAGCTTTCGCATCTGACCATTTTTTCGCAAAATTACAACTTGATTGATCCAACATTCTTTGTAAGTTGTAATTGAAATAAAAATTATTTAAATGTTTTCCATGATTTACTTATAAAGAACATACTGATATTTTAAATTTTTGTAGACAACCCTTCAACACATGTGGCAAAAACTTCCGAAGGACGAGGATGAAACCATATCGCATGAGGCATACGATCCCCTTACCTTTCAATGGGAGGATTTTTACCTTGGCTATGTTCGCGGAGAACGACCTGAAGGGTCTCGTCCATGGTGGGAGATCGATAATGTAAGTGTAATCATGCAGCTATTTTACAGTTCAATATCTTTATAAGTTAAATGACAATTATGTGTTCAATGTAGTTGTTGATGCCTGTGAATGTGGATGGTTATCATTGGGTGTTGGCGGCTGTTAATCTTGTTGAAAGAAAAGTACGGATCTATGATTCTTTATGTAAGGACACTGATCCGTCTTTTCGGGAGCAATATGTCGCCCCACTAGCACTTCTTCTGCCGTCCCTTATGTATAGCAGAGGTTATTTTGAACATAAGGGGAGACAAGTACAGGTCACTCCATTAGCATGCAAAAGACTAGGTCCCGATACTGTTCCACAACAACGCGGGGCGTAAGTTGATTGAACTCTATATTTTTATATTGATTGTTATTATAATTGATTCAATAATTGACAGTGTTATTATATTGAAATTATTGCAGTGGTCACTGTGGTGCATTTACCCTTGTGTTTGCTGAATACATTGTTGCACACAGATAGAAGTTTGATTTCAATGCAAAGCAAATGACAGCTCTGAGGAAGAAAATGTCCATTGAAATATTTGCAAACTCTGCACGGCTAGAAGATGAAGATGAAGAATGACCTTGTACTTTTTTTGAAATTTTCATTTATGTGAATATTATTGGTTATTGGGAATGATTGTAAATTTTGGTTATTGGAATATTATTGGTTATTGAGAAATTATTGGTTATAGGTATATCATTGGTTATTGGGAAATTATTGGTTATAGGTATATCATTGGTGGTAAATTTTTTAAACGTTAATTTTTTTGCTTTGATAAAATGATTGGAAAAGTCGCATCGAACGGAAGGATGCGCAAATGATTTAAAATTGTGCTTTGAAGTATATACATATGTTGTTAAATGCATTGATTTCGTAAATCAGGTTTTGGGTAGTTAGAAAAACAGAGGAAACTCTGGCAAAATTTCCATAAGTTAATTGATTAAAAACTCTTCCAAAAACCAAATAAAACTGTTAATTGCATACTAACAAAACAGCTAATTGAAATATTACAATAATAAAACTGTTAATTGCATACAACAAAACAGCTAATTGAAATAGTACAATAATGTGTTCCAAATTGTACAATAATGTTAATTATATTGTTCATTTCCTGCAATTCTCCGAATCAAAATGCAATTAAATACAACAAAACAGAATATCATAAATAACCGGTCATAATCATATCTTGCATATCATCATCACTCGGATGGTTCAGCTACTTTAGGATTCTTGCATGTTTAGCTGTTGTGGCCGTAGCGCCAACAATTTCTACATCTTCTGCGTACAACCTCTTCTCCAATCGAAGGTATACATTGTTTCTTTGATCGACCTGGTGGGCGTCGGGCAACTGGTGGAAGAAAAATTGTATTTGCAACGTCCGCTGGGACCAACCAGTCACCTTGATGGCCTACTGGATGAATCTCACCACTGTATGCTGAAAGCAGATAAGCAGTCGAGTAGTAGGGTGAGGTGAATGTTGTGTAATGCAATCCTCTATATTTTATGGCAGCTAAAACATGTGCACATGGAATCTGATCAAGATCGAATTCCCTACAACTGCATGTACGGTTTTCTAAATCAACAATGTCATTCTGTTTTTCATCGTGCACCTCAAACTGGTACAATGCAATTGGGGACACCTTCATATGTTGCGCAGATTCATCACTAACCCCAATAAGTGCCTCAACCCTTTCTGTCAACTGTGTATTATAAGAAGCAGCCACTGTACGACGATCATGAAACCAACGTTGCATCATATCTCGAATACGGTCAATCATAGCAACAATGGGTAACTCTCGAAAATATTTCACTGCATTATTCATCGACTCAGCAATATTAGTAGTCATAATGTTGTACCTTTTTCTCGGACAAAAGGCTCGGGACCACCTCTCTTCTCCAACATCAACAACATACTGATGAGCTCTAACACTAATGCTCGACAACTGTACCATGTAAAATGAGTGATCATTAACTCTGTATGCCTTGGCTGCCTTCCGAAATGGTATGGAAAGATCTTTGTTCTTATAAATGGAAATCATATTTCGTTCTAAATGCATGAAACAAGCACCGTGGTGTGCATTTGGAAAAACCGTTACAATAGCTTTGACAATACTGTTTTTCCTATCAGATACAAAAACAAGATCTTCAACATCTCCAATGGTATCATGCAGACAAGATAGAAACCTAACTCCATGAAGCATCATTCTCGGAATCCGCAACACCAAATGCCAAAGGAAATATTTGGTCGTTCCCGTCCTGACATACAGTGACAAACAATATGCCCTCATATGAACCCTTCAGAAACTGTGGCATCAATTGCAATAACCGGTCTAATGGCAGCATTAAAACCATCTATACACGCTTTCATGGAGAAGAACATATACATGAACCTATTTTCATCATCAATCTTAATGTTCGTCATCGTCCCTGGATTTGTTTCCTCTAACATATGACAATAATAAGGTAACATACTAAAAGAAACTTCAGCTGATCCATGTACCTCCTCCATAGCAATATGTTTAGCCCGATATCCTTTGTGGTAATTTACTGTAATGTCCAATTCATTTTTGATATCTCTTATGATTTGCTTTGGTCTGTAGATACGACCATCATGAAATTTCTCTTTGATATGTTGTCCAATAAACTGTGCACTATCCTTTCTATTCCATGAAAACCTTTTCTCCATTGAGCAACTGTGTTTGTCGTCAAATCTTTTAATCCGAAAAAAATCAGTGTTTGTAACCTTGAATGCATATAGCCGCCATTTTGCATTCTCCAACAGCACAACGTACCTCAAAACGTGAAGTATCCGACTTCTACACTTTCAAATTGAAACGATTTGCAGCAGCGTACCTTCTTAGTGGGGAGTGCAACTCTTTTTTACTGTCAAAGACTTCCCCATTTGCAATCAGAATCGGCATAGCTCTCGAAGCTACTTCAACATCATTAATTGAACACATTACAGACGTGGCTCGAACCAACTCTTCATTACTGTTTCCAACACCCTGAACATCTTGGGACTTCTCATTATCTCTGGCTTCGTTACTGAAATCATCGACAAATTGAAATTCATCATCAACCGTAGCATCATTTAAATTTGGTGTGTAGCCCTCCCGAATGTGGTTACTTCCCTTCGATGAAGGAAACTGAAGATTGATGGGATGGTGTTGTTGATTAGATGACTCTGGAAAACATTGCTGCTGCAATTGTCGGTCATTATGCTCATTCTCAAACACGGTTATACAAACTAAAGGGTCAACATTCTTTTGACGTAATAATATTACAACATCATCATCATCACTTATCTCTACAGGCATGCTTGGGCGGATGGTATGAGCAACCGTCTTTATAATGACTCGAAAGCAGTTTCTGTCAATCCCAGTGACGGCATACACTTTATCTAATAGTTGAGTATAAGTTGCATCTTTTGAAATAACACCCATATCGATCTCTTGCCATCATGCCAATAAACCCCTTGTTCACATACCCAATGTCTATCCCAGTGAATTATCAACTGCCCATCATCCATACTCCTTCCTGCATTAAAATAAAAAATTTAAATAAAACTTAAATTTAATTAAAGTATCAAAACTGTCGGGCAAGCATGAACAAAAACCATCGGGCCAAGGTCATCGGGCCAAGGCCATCGGGCCGCCATGATGCAAATACAATTTCAAAACCATCGGGCCAAGGTCATCGGGCCGCCATGATGAAAATACAATTTTAAGGCCATTGAGCCGCCATGATGAAAATAAATTTTAAAAGCCATCGGGCCGCCATGTGAAAATACATGATCAAGGTCATCGGGCCGCCATGTGAAAATACATGATGAAAACCATCGGGTCAAGGCCATCGGGCCGCCATTTGAAAATACATGATGAAAACCATCGGGTCAAGGCCATCGGGCCGCCATTTGAAAATACATGATGAAAACCATCGGGCCAAGGCCATCGGGCCACCATGTGAAAATACATGATGAAAATCATCGGGTCAAGGCCATCGGGCCGCCATTTGAAAATACATGATGAAAACCATCGGGTCAAGGCCATCGGGCCGCCATGTGAAAATACATAATGAAAACCATCGGGCTGACAAGATGAAAACCATCGGGCCAAAAACGATGAAAAAATATGAAGAAAAACCATCGGGCCAAAAGCATCGTGCCAAACTCATCGGGCCAAAAGCATCGGGTCGGCATGATGAAAACAAAAATTTATAAAAATTCGTTCTTCATTTTTTTTATGGAGGATTAACAAATGTGAAATGCCTACAACTGATTCAAAACCCATAAAAGTGTGCATTGACTAAAAAAAAAAAATTTTAACACTAACCTTGGAATTTTTAATGGAGAAAAAGACTTTGTGAGATGGATCGATGGTTTATTTGCAAGAGATAACTTGAGAATTTCTTGGTTTAGGTTGGGTAAGAGATTTATGGAGAAGATAAGAGAGGAAAAATAAGAAAATGTGAAGAAGAGAAGAGAAGAAGAGACGAAGAGAGAACCGGGTGAGGTGAAGAAACTTGTCTAGATGAAGAAGAAGAAGAAGAAGACAGTGTGAAGAAGAAGAAGAAAGTGCAGTGGGTCAAATGTAAAAGTAAGGGCAAATTTGTCCAAACAAAATCTTTGGGTAGAGGTTGCAAAAATTAGTGGACCCTGGGTAGTTTTGCAATTGTTGACTACTGTTTAGGCAATTTTGCTAAATTCCCAAATATGAATAACAACAGAATAAAATTCAAGTTCATTTGTATGACCCAATAGGTCCACGAACCGATCAAACTAAATCGGATCGAACCGGTTCAATTTAGTTCGGATCACTTTAGACTTTTCGGTTGGATCGGATCACTTTTTGAAAAAATCGATTAATTATCGGATTGGTTCGAATCATACAAAAAGTGAACCGATCCAACCAACGCCTACCCTCGCTAAAAAGGGTATTAATTTAATTTTAATTTAGTTGAAACATAATTTCTTTTCTTTTTCATTTATTAATGAGTAAATATGCCCTAAAAGATAAAAACCGCAAGGGATATTAATAAAATATCCCTATAGTTTGGGGTATTAGACAAAAACCATCATGTAATTTTATTTATAGTCAAAATAACCCATATAATTTCATTTTATAATCAATTTTTTCCTTACTGTCAGTTTTAATTCCCAAAATACTATTGATTATAACTTTTTTGTTAAAATTTTTAGGGCACCAAGGGTATATAAGTATATTAAAGGGATATTATTCAAATCCCCCTGTAATTTGTGGGTATTGGGTAAAAACCACCCCGTAATTTTATTTATGGCCAAAATACTCTTTATAAATTAATTTATAATCAATTTTTCCTTTACCGCCAGTTTTAATTCTTAAAATAACTGATCGTTAACTTTCTGTTAAAAATTTTGGGACACTAAGGGTATATAAGTAAATGCCTACAAATATTAAATTAAAAATTTATAATTTATAATAGCATTGAATCTCTATATGATGGACGGTAGAGATCGAATATAAAATATAAAAAAAAAACTAAAAATAAAAAGATGGATCTCCACTCCATCTATGATTCATCTTCATAGATCGACAGTGGAGATCATAAACAAAAAAATTTAAAAAAAAATTTAAAAAAATTTGTGGAGATCCCATATAATATTTTTTAAAAAAAATTTAATTTAATTTATTTTTGTTATGATCTCCACCGTCTACCTTTGAGATGGATGGTGGAGATCCATCTTTTTATTTTTTTAATTTTAATTTTTTAAATTTTTTTAAATTTTTTTCCTTTTTAATTTGCACCGTCCAAGTAAACGATGAAGATCCACCATATATATGTTTTTTATTTCTTAAAAAGTAAATAAATAATTTTACTTATAAAGTTAATATAAATTAATGATAAGGAAATAATTGGCTATAAAATAAAATTATAATCAGTATTATAATAATAAATAATACTATGTGGTAATTTTTGTCTATTACTCTGATGGAGAATTTTGACAATACCCAAACCGCAAAATAGTGTCAGCACTCGGCACTCAGCACTGGTCCGGTGGATATTAAGATAAAGCCATATAAAAAGGCCCAACCCAGTTGGGTCATGAATGGGGTCCAAGTGAAGTAAGCCCAATAGTTTAATTACAATTAGCAACTTTCTTTAAAAATAAAAAAATAAAAGAAATATGGAATTTGTTTTCACTTAAATCGATCGACGAAAACTCAAGAGAGACTACGATCCAGACCCTTTTCTCTTTCTAATCAGGTGAGTTTTTTACCATTTTAAATTCTTGTTGTGTTGATAATCATTTGATATTTTTACATGGGTTTATTCATAAATCGTTTTTTTTTACCTTGTACTTGTATGGATCTATAGTTATAGAATTGCTGAATGGAAGAGTAGCTTTTGTTGCATATATTTTTGTTGAATGGTTTTGCAGTTTGGAAATCTAATTTAACCCTAACTCCTCACTCTCTGCCTCAATCTTCTCCTCTGTCCATTCTCGCGCTCCTCTGGAATTCATAAATAATGTAAATGTGTTGTTTGTCAAACTTTGATTTACTCTCATCGCTTATAATAATATTCATGTAATGTATATCAATTGAATATTGTTCATCAGTCCTGATGAAGACTGACTGTCGGTTGGTGTAGGCTATAGTCAGTAAGTATTAGTCATTTAGTAAACAGATTTCTTGATAATCTTTCTTTAGGTCCACCTTTTACATTGTCTATGATTTCCATTAATGCTTTCAACTTGAAATACTGTCTTATTGTGTGTACCGTCACCGCAACCTGATCATTGAGGCAGTATTTGTAAACTGAACTGTTTTTGAATGAATTGGATTCATTTTTATTGGAACTTGATGTACTGTGCTAGTCAATTTCAGACAGATTTTTTCCAAATCTTCTGCCTTTGATGATATTATTGTGCTATACATGTTTGTAAGTGTACATGCATATCTTCATTTTGCTTGTTTTCTTGCAGGTGGATGTAAAAGATTTGAATTAAATGCCTATTATTAGTTTGATCTCATACTAAAAAGTGCAAATCTTCGTTGAAGCAAATCACGAGTTCACGATTCAAACATGCCGCCTGCTGGTCCTCGTTCTGGTGATGCAATCTTTGCGAGTGTTGAACGCGTGGTAAATTACTCTATTTTTGGTGCCTTATGTTTTTTAATCTGTGAAAATTTGGATCTTGTGAGTGTTGTTTGTTGATTTTTTTTAATTTATTTATTTTTTTATGTTTTGAAGTTCATTGATGTATTATTTTTTTTTCTTTTTAAGAATGCTGAGCTGTTTACATTAACTTACGGAGCGACTGTGCGGCAGTTGCTGACGGATCTGGAGGAGGTTGAGGAAGTTAACAAACAGCTTGATCAAATGTACACCTTTTGTTTTTCACATTCTCACTTGGATTCAAATTTATAGTCCTTTGATGTTGTTAAATTTGATATTTATGTTGTCGATTATGCGTTCGTGTTTTCAGAATTTAAGTCAATCGAATATGAGAAAAGAAATGATAGAAGAGAACTGAGAAGTTAAAATCAATATCAAATTAGCTTAAAAATGTTTTTCTAATTATTTTTCAAGTTATGTTTATATATTATGTTGATTCTATTTTTAATAAATTATGAAAATTAACTTAGAAAAGTTTCACTTTCCAATAGGTGATTGTTTCAGGAAATTTGAAATATCATTTAAATAAGTCTAGGGCAGAAGCAACGGAAAGACAAGTAATCTGAATATTAAGCTAAATGAACCAAAAACAGTAAAAAAAAAAAAAAAATCTCTGGAGAATAAGTAGAATAATGAAAAAGGTCAGCTTGAAGGGCTTTCTTTTTTGTGTATTCCATGTTGTGTTTGATCAAATAAAAAAAGAATCTGAACAAGCAAAAGTAAGCATTCAAGATATCATGACATGGTAAATTCTTGGATTGATGGAGAAATCCTATATTTTGTCTCAAGTTCAATGTTATATTACATCAGTTCTGTGCAAGAATTTACTTTTGAATTTTCATTAGTTTATATACAAATGTATTTGGCTAACTGGTCTAAGTGTTTCTTTTATACCATCTAATGGTATTCTCTAGAGTAGATGATTATATCTTAACTTTGTTGCAGGGGCTACAATATTGGAATTCGATTGATTGATGAGTTTCTAGCAAAATCTAATGTCTCTAGATGCGTTGACTTCAAGGAGACTGCTGAAGTGATTGCAAAGGTCTACTACTTTGATAACTTGGCTTGATATAAATTAATAAAAGTTTGCAAAGGGTCAAAGTGTTCATAGCTTCGATATGTATTTTTATTGATATTATTGGCGACGGTTTCAAATCATCATTTTGTTGGTCTTTTTGTTGCTTCTCACTCCATCTCTCTGTGCCATGTTAAATTATATCTGCGTCGACATTGGTGAGTTGATTTAGCAAATTAGATTAATAGAAGTTATGTTTGGGGCAGAAACATCAACAGATTAAATATTGAATAACCTCCATCTTGTTGGTTGAGGTTGATACTCTTTGGGTTAATAAACTATCTAGATGAAGCCAGCTAGACTCAAAACATAGGTTTACAGTTGAACCACAAGTAGACATATTGTTTTACTTTTACCTTTTATCTTTATGTCTAAAGTTGAGTAGAATCCTCCTTGTGGGAAACATGCATATTGATTGTTTTTCATCTGGATTGAAGATATAACTATGAATATTTATCTGGTTGGTGCAATTTGTAAGATATGTCAAAAGTTCCATCTAAGGTACTAGGAACATGTTGGCATCCAATTGGGTTGCAAATAAAAATATTTGATGACTTATTTTTGTCATCAATGTCATTTTTTTGTGTTTGCTAGGTCATTCGTTTATATCTGAACATTGCAGCATGTAGAAAAAGGTAAACATTCCACCCAAACTTGAGCAATTGCATTAATCTTTTTGTTGTTGAGCTGTAGCTGAATGACCAATTTGTAAAAGTGTGTCCTTATATAACCTGTTCAACCTCTTTGGTTGACTTGGTGTGGCCTTTGAATTAATTGAAGCTGTTTGGGTTGTAAATGTTTTACAAATTGTAGCTGTACACAAATTTCTGATAGTAAATGTTTTTACCATTTAGTTTTTGTTAGTAACCACTAGATCTAAAAGTTTAAACCCTTAGGAAATGGCCAACAATAGTATTTAAGCACTCTGACACTCTCTCTTGTGTGTAAGATCAATGAGCTTGCCACATGGCTCAAGACCAAACACAAATACATAATAAATTCAAATAACATATAAAAAAATCACGGGGGGGGGGGGGGGAGAGAGAGAGACGCGTACCTAGGTACTCATGGTAAAATAAGGTTTTGAAATCATGTTAGTAACAACTAGACCCAAAAGTTTAAGTTGTTAGGAAGAGCCGAACAATAATATTTAAGCACTCATTCTCTTGCGTGCAAGATCAACAGGTTTGTCACGTGGTTCAAGTCCAAGCACAAATACATAAAAAATTTCAAATAACATATAACAGTAACAGTAATCATATGGGAGACTCGAACCTGGGCACTCCTGGTAAAACAAGATTGTGATACCATTGTTAGTAATCACTAAACCCAAAAATTTAAGCTGTTAGAAAAGACCCAACAATAATATTTAAACACTCTTAACAGTTTGCTTTCAGCATGGATTTAAGTGGCTTTTTCTATGTTTTTGGCTGGTGTGTTTTGATTCATAAAGCTCAGCTTTTCGAATTCAAATATACTTGTGTTTGAAAGTATTTTCCAAGACATTTCAAGTGGTGCAAGTTGCTGTTCTTTCTCGTTTTCCTCTATTTAAGCATGAACTAGGTTCATTTCATGTGATCCTAATAAAAGCTTTTATACAGGTGGGTTTCAAAATGTTCTTAGGAATTGCTGCAACTGTTACCAATTGGGATGCTGATGGGACATGTTGCAGCATAATTTTAGATGATAATCCCCTGGTGGACTTTGTTGAGCTTCCTGATACATGTCAAGGTCTTTACTACTGCAACATCTTAAGTGGAGTCATTAGAGGAGCCCTAGAGATGGTGAGTGCCATCTGCTTCGATATCAATATCTGTATGGAATTTCTATGATTGTTGTTTTCTGTTTGTGCATTATATATTAATGCCTCCTAGTCACTTATCCTTTTGAAATTGATTTATGATATTGTAAATTCTGCAGTTGAGTTTACATTAGTGCACTAATGCTGTCAATTATATTATCACTAAATTAAAGCTTTATCACATCGCTTGTGCCTGAGAGAGAAATAGTTCAGTGGTGGAGTTTATTTTTCAATATGATTGCACAGCGAAGCTCTCATAATTTTGATATTGCTTTTCTTCATCCTAAGCAACATGTTAGTAGCGGGTGAACTCAACATGGTTGATTATAACACCTAGACAAAATGTAAAGGTCCTCTGTTTTAAGAAGTTTCTGTTTTAAGACTTCTTTGTCTACATGGTGATGAGTATTGCTTAGCTACTATTCCTATTACATTTGTTTGGGATGGGTAATGTGGACTCTCCTTTATCTCCCAGTAAGAATTAAAATGAAAAAATTATCACTTTCTTACGGCGGTTGCTTTTTGTTCTTGACAATCTTTATCCAGTGCTTGGGTAGAGATATTGCCCCATATCTTAAGATCGTGACTGATACCCAATACCTTGCTTTTACAAAAGTATGGCTTCTTTGACGGAATCTTTTCGTTTGATGGAGTAATGATATTTAGTGGACTTGAATTGATAGAGGACTATTCTATTTGTTGTTCAACTTATCATGGACAAAATTGCCCATTTATAGCTTGAGTAAATCTGGACGATACTCAAGCCTTTGTTTTACTTTCTTCAACCTCTTGTTTTCATTATTTACCTTGTCATTATGGTGCTCTGAAATTTCCTCCATTGCAGGTGTCAATGAAGACTGAAGTCACTTGGCTTCGTGACGTGCTGCGAGGGGATGATGCATATGAGCTGCAGGTGAAACTTTTGAAGCAAGTTCCAGAAGAATACCCGTACAAGGACGATGAGTAACGCCTTTGTCTTCATATTCGATGTGAATGATTAACACTGTTTTTTCTTGTACTTTTGTCTACCCCCTAAAAGTAGTCATTTAATAAGTTTTCTTATATATGTAGTTCTCATGTCTTATTGTGGATGTGAGGTATCTGTTATTGTTGTTAGTAACTGCTAGACTTCAAAGCTCATGTGTAAGATCGAGTTGACATGTGGACCATGCTTAAATACAAATGCATATTTAGTCCAAATAACTATTAGTCCAAAAAGTTTAAGATTGAACAATAGTATTAACATTCAAAAAAGTAAATATTTTGGGGTCTTGTAACTCAATTTTTGTACATTTAGCTTTATTGTCATCATTAGTTATACAAGATGAAAACCCATCCGGTCTTGAGCTTTGCATACCCCCTACCTTGAACTTGGGTTTGTTGTTAATGACTAGGATGTTGGGAAATCTGAATGTATGCAATCACTTAACAAACAATACATTTTTATCAAATCAAGGTTTTCTAGTGTCATTTTATTTGGGTTTTCAGTTTACTAAAATTTATTTGCAGCTCCAAACGACTTAGGGTGCTTTTTGTATTATCGTAATTTATAAAATAATCGTTTATTTCATAATTTATGATTAAAAAAGTGTTTGATAAATTAATTAAAAGTTAATTATTTTTTAAATTACTTCTTTAATATCATATTTATAAAAACACGAAAAATAAACTTTTAATTAATTTATGAAATATTTTTTGGATCTTAAATTAGAATAAATGATTATTTAGTGAGTAATGTTAGATATAATAACTTTTCAATCTCAATATAAATGTTGGTTGAGATGTTAATTAGTGAATGTATTAACATGACAAGTGAAATAAATTAACATTAGTTGTCAATTTATTTACTAATTGATACTTTAGCCTCCATGTGTGTTTAAATTGAAGAGTTGTGAGATGTATAGTATTACTCTTATTTAATATGTTAAAGTAATTTCAAGCACACTCTTAGAGTATTTATTGATTTGGGTTTTTATCTAAATATATTATAAATTTATGATTGATAGTTTAAAAAAAATGATAAAGATGATCTTAGTTTTTTAACCAAATAAATATAAAGTTGCTTTTTGTAGTTAGAAAAAGGAAAATAATGGACAAGTATAATTTCAACATGTAATGGCAACATGTTACAACACCTTCCAAGTTCAAGAGAGTTGAGATAAAAATGGAAATAAATTTTCACTTTTTTGTTATTAACATTGGCATCCACATCGTTTAACAAGAACTCCGTGGACTCATTGTTGAATCTTTGCTTTTTTGGGTAATTACACAAACACCCTGAGGTTTGATGAAATTATACGGATAAATAAAGTTTAGGGTATATCAATACAAACTTCACCTGACGTTTCATAAATATTATACGGACATCCCCTGCCATCAACTTGAGACCGTTAGACGCTAACGGTCAATGGTCAACTATGAAAAAAGTCTAAAATGCCCTTATTTACCATAATTGCGCCGGGAGCCCTCAACACAGATTTGAGACACCCACTTCTGTTGCTCTGTATCAACTCAAAGCGGGACTTACGGCGAAGTAACGAGTTACACTACTCTGTGAGAGGGACCGTAGCAACTGAATCAAACTGTGTATCCGTTATAATGTGTAGGATCCTCCAC
The DNA here is from genome assembly GCA_003430845.1 of Xanthoceras sorbifolium. Classification (NCBI taxonomy): domain Eukaryota; kingdom Viridiplantae; phylum Streptophyta; class Magnoliopsida; order Sapindales; family Sapindaceae; genus Xanthoceras; species Xanthoceras sorbifolium. The sequence goes on from CM010615.1 coordinate 26,428,732, forward strand.
TGGAGGTAAGCACAGAACATACTTGAATAGTCCAGCAGGGTTCCATCATAAAATAAAATAAACAAAGAGTTTTTAGGAAAGAAGAGAGAAGTTTAAGCAAACATGGTTTATTGATTTCACAATATGTTACAAGGGAAAGACTTGTTGATCCCAAACTGGAGAGGATCTAACCTTATAAAGGAAGAGCAAACTCTCTGGATCTAAAACATCATCATTACAACCAGACGAAAACAGAATTACATAATTGCAAACGGACAAACAACTTTTAAAAAGAAAGATGCTAAAGCAGACTAAAGTAAAAGGAAGGTCACAGGCGACTTTCCTGAAGTACAACAAGACAAATCAAAAAGTAAAAGCAAATGATCTTTGGATAAAAGGGAATCTGCTGAGTAGGATGTCTGGTGAGTCATCACATCGAATTCTGGGAAGGGGACAAGTTATTGTTGTCGTATTCTGAATCACTTGAATCAATACTTCCAAAAAGAAATTTATACCAGGGTCTGGATGGGCCAACATCATGATCAGGATGAGGCTGTGAACTGTGCAAAGTATCTGGATCAAAATCAGGATCCAGCTCCATAGGATCTTGTGAGTCTTGAAAGTAACCAGGGGGAGAGTGTGTAGCAGGAAGAACAAAAACTTCATCAGAGTAGTCAGGATCCACATGATTTAGTTCATAAAGAAAATTAATCAGTGAAACCTTAATTTGTGGCCACTGGATGTTAAGATAATAAACCGTCTGATATTCATAAGCATGATTCAGGGACCATAACAACTGGATATTAGGATTAGACAGGTATGGTCGGTGAAAAATAAAAATGCATGACAGTTTATTACTCATATGATCATCCATTTTCCAAATGTTATGGGAACCTATTAATGAAACAATTTTCTTACGCCACTAGGAGAGAGGGTAAAACCATTGAAGAAAAGTCCAAAGGAGTGAATCTTCATTGGAGGGATCATGAAGGTGTTGAGATAGTTTCATGAGGGGTATGACAATAGGGTGTGAGTAAAGAACAGATAAACACCAGAGATACCAATGGGTATTTTGGGAAAAGTGATAAGGACGAAGATGGAAAGGTGTAATGAATGGTTTGTTGGTCCTGGTCACATGGTGATGGTCATCTTCACTATGGAGAAGGTTAAGATAGTGATAAAGGTGGTCTGAAGCAAACTGTCTGACTTCATGAGAAGTGGGTTGATGATGAGGAATAGGTTGTTGGGTAAATTCAGGAGGAAAAGTAAGCAGTTGTTTTGCTGGAAGGTTAAGAATGTATGAGGGTTCATAGGATGGTTCAGCCATGGTTGGGGAGAAGGAGTAAATGATCGGGATGACTGAGGTAGGGGATATAACCTGTATGGGTTTAAGACGAGAGAGCATGTCTGGGATAATGTTCTGTGATCCTTTTATATGAAAAGTCTGAAAATCATATCGCTCAAACCAAGACTTAAGTCTTAATAACAAAGGATTAGGGAGGACCTTGTTCTTGAAGTCTAAGACACGTGGAAAGGACGAATTGTCCATTTCTACTTTAAATGTGTGTCCTCTGAGATAAAAATCAAATTTTTCAATCCCGTTTCTGACAGCAAGAATCTCATTGTAGATGGTATGATAATGTTGTTGGGAAGGCTTAAAAGAATCACTGGCATGGGCACAGTAGTATCTTTTTTTGTCCTTTTCTTCAAGGAGTAATGCACCACAGTGACAATCTGATGCATCTGTTTGGAGGATGCGAAGGCCATCTGATGGGATGTGGAGTGGTGGTGGTTTTTGAGCTATCTGTTTTAAGTGAATGACAGCTTGAGTGTGTGCTGGGCCCAATGAAGGAGGTGTCTTTTTCAGTAGACTGGATAAAGGAGATGTGTACTGGGTAACATATGGGATGAAATCACGGATATAGTTAACTATACCAAGGAACTGTTGGATTTGTTCACAGGACAGCTGTGAGTCAGGAAACTTTAATAATTCATGGGCAATGTGTGGACCAAGGGAATAGGTACCATGAGAAATGTGCATACCTAAAAAATCAATTTCCTGCTGGGCAATAAAGCTTTTTTTTTTTTTTTTCAGAAAGTATTATGCCATACTGTTTGATGATTTCACAAAACTGAGAAAGGAGAGACCGATGGTCTTCCTCTGTGGAGCTGAATAGTAAAATATCATCAATATATATCAGGGTACTGTGAAGGATAGGATGGAAAATGCGAGTTATAGCCTTTTAGAACAGTGAAAGAGCAGTTTTTAACCCAAAAGGTAAAACTTTCCACTGATACTAAGCATTAGGAATGCAAAAGGCTATTTTGGGCCGATCTTCAGGATGGATACCCAATTGCCAAAAAGCACATTTAAGATCAAATTTGGAAAACAAATGGGCTTTGGCTAAATGGACCAATAGGGTAGAGGTTTTGGGCAAAGGAAACTTGTCATCTTGTAGAAATCTGTCCAAAGGTTTATAATCAATAACAAGTCTCTTTTTAACTCGAAGCTTTTCAGAACGTTTTTCAACGTAAAAAGCTTGGCAAGCCCAAGAAGAGGATGTGGGCTCAATAAGGCCTTGTTGGAGAAGGGCTTCACATTTTTGACGGGCCATGGTAAGGTCTGAAGGATACATACCAGGATGTGAGGCTTTGGTAGGATTGACATCTTCGTTAAGCTTAAAAGGAAGCTTAATAAAGAAATCAAGATTGTACCAAAGTGGATGAGGATGCTTAAACAGAGCATGATTGTCTTTAATATTCCTCTTGCTGAACCCCAACTTTGCGAGTTTCTCAAAATACAACTCCAGATCTCTGGAATCTCTATGGTTACTGGCTCTTATATGGCAACCTTGCACCATCAGCTTGCCTACAGACTTTAAGATCATGCAATTGATCTTCCTCTTCCTGGCACTTCCTCAGATACTCTATTCATCACTGCTGAAAGAGAAAATGAGGTCCCTACCATTACACAGATCCCTAGACAGATAACTTGTGACAAACTCCTTGAGATTATGCCTCTTGAATGGATCACCAACTATAAGAAGTTGTACCAAGACACTTCTCCAGTTCAAGTCCAAGAACCTGAGTTCACCAGACTCAAAGATGGTTTTGTCAAAACCACTTTTCAACCTATGCAGCCTTGTGCAGATCCAACTCCTACAATTTTTCAGTCCATGATGCTCACTCTAGTTGCTTTTGAAGATGACATCCCTGTACACTCTTTTCACCATGATGGTTCCGTCACTTATACAGATAAAATCAATGGTCACTTTATCTGGGATATTGACCCAGACATGTGTGATAAAGGATGTTCATGTCGCAAACACCGCAAACCAAAACCTACCTATGCTCCACCCATAAAGCCTCCTAAACCTGGAGATCCTGATTCTCCTTGGATTGGTATTCACAAAGCTCATAAACCTTTAGACATATATGAAGAAGCTTTGAGAATCCTGAAAGAAGAAGGTCTTCTTCCACCTTCTGAACCAGTGCCAGAACCCTTTCAGACACACCAATCACATACTTCACCTGAACCTATTCCTTGCCACATGGCATCTTTCTACAATTATGATGATGACTTTCCTCCTTTGGAACGTCTTACTGACAAAGACAACAGTATTGCCACCCGACCATTTGTTCAACCTTCTGAAGTTCTTCCTGATGGACGACATAAGCCATGCTCTCAGGCTGAAGAGGTTCTTAACTAGCAAACCAAAAATGCCAGGTTTCAAAACAAGATCCTTAAAACCATTGATTCCAAAATTGATAAAGTTTTGGAACACACTGCTCAGACAGATGACAAGCTTGCTGGTCTTGACTCTACTCTTCGCCAGTACTACTTAGACCTTCAAGAAAAAATTGCTCACATTGATTATGAGTTGAGATTTTTACTGAAACAATAACGTTTTGGTTATGAATTTGATCAAAAGGAGAAAGAGATACAGAGTCTGAAAACTGAGATGAAACGTATTCACAAGGATCTTATAAAGAAAAAGAATCCAGTTTCCTCCTCGTTATATGACTATTCTCTTTTTGACTCTCCACCATCTTCCATCTCACCACCAGATCACTCACATACATTCAAGATGGCCTCAGAAACCTTCAGAAAATATCCTTTCCAAGATCTACCGTCCCGATCTTCCTCCAAGCCCTCCTCTGATTCCATAAAAGCCAAAGACAAAGGAAAATACCCTTTTTTCCTCCAAACATAAACACAAATTTTCCAAAAAATCCTTGTCCATCTCTAAACCTAAAATATCCAGACATGTCCTCATCACCTACCTCTATATCTTCAGAATCAGATGAATCTGAGGCTGCTAATGTTAGCCGTCTTCTGATGGCTGACAGACATTTTGCAGAAAGCTCTCGCACCCGTAGTAATGAACCTATTGTTGAAGATGATCCTCATGATTCTCCTCAATACACCAACCTCAGACCTGAATTTCCAACTCAATCATCAGGTAAAGCCACTAATGGTCATTGGTTTTCCCTTGAAGGAAAAAACCCTGATGAATGGCATGCTAAACTTCTTGAATTTAGTGCCTGGATTGATCTCCAGATGATTAAGTCAAATAGAACCCTTGAAGATATTATTCGTGAATTCTCTTCTAGATTCACTGGAATGCTTCGAGATTGGTTTCAAAGCCTTGGCGAATACAGACAACTTCAGTTTGTCCGCCTTTCCAGTGCCACTCAAGTTCTTGATGTATTATTCTCTACTTTCATTGGTGATGCTGTAACATCCCTAATTTCAAATAAATAAGAAAAGTATGGTTGAATGAATTTTGAATATGTAAATATGATATTTATTATTTGAGGGGTGGAAAATGTAATTACATGTATGTATATTTTTAAGGTTTCCAGGTGGACCAGATGGAGCGGTCCAGAAATACTGCAAGAAAGAGAAGGAAAAGTTGGCAGTGAGTACCGCGACCAGTCACCGCAACCAGAGATCGCGCTGAGCAGCTCGCGGTGAAAATGGTGATTTTGGGCAGTGAGCAACATGACCAACATCGCAACCAGACACCGTGATGGTTGATCGCGATGAAAGCGGTGAAATCACTCCTAGTGAGCAATGCGACCAGGTGGCGCGACCACAGGTCGCGATAAGCGGTCGCGATGACCGAAATTTTATAAAAAAAATAAGTAGGCGGTGGAAGCTTCAAGAAAACAGAAAAGGGAAAGAGAGAGGACGAGAGAAAAGAAAAAGAAAAGAAAGAAGAGGAGAGAAAAAGAAGAAAAAGAAAGAAAGAGAAGGAGAAGAAGAGAAGAGAAGAAGAGAAGAAGAAGAAGAAGAAGAGGAAGAGGAAGAAGAGTAAAGGAAGAAGAAGAAATGAGGAAAAAGAGAAAAGAAGAAAGGAAAAAGGAAAAATTCAGAAAAGAAACAGTCGGAAAAAAACTGGTATCCAGATTGGCTTACACATATTTCTGAAAACCTTATGGATTTCTTTATATGATTTGATTTGAATTTCTATAACTTTGACTAAATGAATTGAGAAATTATTATTATTGATTTGGAAAAATTTATAGATTTATGATATCATATATTTTCGAATCGGTTTTACGAATATTGTTTTATGAATATTACTGTTGTTGAAATTGATGGATCTTTGTGAATTAAAAACTATTGATTCGAAATGAATGAATTCGTTTGATATGAAAATTCTGAATATTGTGTATTGGAAACAGCCCTAGGATACTTGGACATAGAAAACGGATATAGGAGGTTGGTATACCAGCTGGGTTATTTCAGCAGTACTGCACCGTTATTATTAGTGATTGTTGTAGCGGGGCAATCTCGAAAATCACACCGATACTAGTGATTCTTGTAGCGGGGCAATCTCGGACAATCACACTGATACTAGTGACTGTTGTAGCGGGGCAACCCCGGACGTCACACTGATATTACAGATATTAGACCCATATTCCAGTCCTAATATTATGTTGAGTATATCAAAGGGCTAGGATTGAAATGAATTTTGATAAATTGTTTATAAACGAATTTAGAAAATTAATATTGTATAGTTTAAATTTACGAATTGAGTTAAATAGTGAGTTGTTTTTATATTATATCACTTTCACATTTTATTATGAAATTTATTTTATGATTCTGATAAATGAGTTTAGTGTACACCCACTAAGCTATATGCTTAGCGCGTTGATTTCATCACGCGTAGGTAACAGGGATACCGAGGGAGAAAAAGACTGAAGAGGTGATAGCTGCAGACTGAGGATCAGAGTCACCAAACTTTGGGTAGTTATATAGTTTTGTATATTATATTCTGCTACGCATGCATATATAGAAATGTGCACAAGTGTTATATATTTGTTTTGTAAATAATTGTTTTATGGTTTATGTTTTTGTTTCCAAAGGTTTGTAAATATTAATTATGAATTGATTTCATTTGAAAATGTTTAGAAAGTCGCACTAAACAGCAGAGTGCGCATTTGATTGAGAAATAAATTTGAAGTGTTGAAATTATATTATTTGAGTTTTTATTTGAAACAGGTTTTGGAAAATTAGAAAAACAGAGGGAACTCTGCCGAAATTTTTAAAACTGATTTTGATGGGCTCACTAGAAAGGATTTTAAATTATAAATTATTTGATTTTCAAATTATAAACAGAATTAAGAAAAGTTTTGAAAAACCCGGTAGCGCTCCCTGAGTCGATCCAGACGGGTAGGGTCAGGGGGTGTTACATATGCCTAACTTGTAGACAAACAAATTAAACAAGAGTTCTTTGACTCATCTTCGTAGCGCTGCTCTAGCCACATTCTGAAAGAACTCAGCCATCTGCTGCATAAATGCTGGCTGTACAGGATCTGCCACTCTCGGGCTTATTGATTCCCTAGATGCTCCCCCAGCCACGCTGGCGGGACTCTCAGGTTCCACTTCCTTCCATTTCTTTTATCCTATATAAGACAGAAGAGAGGTCTGCAGATTAGAGTCACACATTCCTATGGGTAGCTTTATACAATGCATGGATATACAGACTCTTTTGGTCCAGAAACGCCTAAACCGCGCTCTAATACCACTTCAATTGTAACACCCCTTGACCCGACTCGACTGGATCGACCCAGGGAGTGTTACCGGTTTTCAAAACTCTCTAAATTCACTTCATACATTTTCAAACCATTGTGAGCCCATCAAATAAATTTTCAAACCATTGGAAAACCACATAGTTTATAATTTAAAAACATTTTCGAGTGAGCCCCTCAAATCATATTTTTAAAAATTTCGGCAGAGTTTCCTTTGTTTTTCGGATTTCCCAAAACCTGTTTTCAACAAAATAAATCCAACACAATTTAAGAACAACACTTCTATAGTCACTTTCAAACCAATGCGCACTCTGCCGTTTAGTGCGACTTTCAAACAGTTTATAAAACATTTCATTAATTACAGTCCTTCGAAACATGTAAAACAGAAAACATAAAATAATTAATTACAGTACCTAATTACAAAACATATTTAAAAACCCTCTGTATATGCATGCATATCTAATTACATTCTACAGAAATATCTATATAAGTAACTACCCCAAAGATGGTGAGTATGACTCTGAACTCTCCTCTGCAGCTGGTGCCTCTTCAGTCTTTTTCGTCCTCGGTATCTTTATTACCTACGCGTTAGAAACAACACTAACGCGCTAAGCAATACTGCTTAGTGGGTGTACACTAAACTCAAATATTAAAATCATAAACAGTTTTTTCTTAATAAACGAAATAGCACAATATAATCAAATCTATACATATTACGATGCAAATTATTTACAGAACTAAAACTGACGAAATCAATTCTATATAAACAACTCATTACAATTCATAATTCAGGACGTATAAAATCATTTATATTATAATCATAAACATATAAAAATCAATTCCGAAATTCACTTATAAACATATTATTCAATTCCTTTCAATTCTGGCCCTCTAGAATACTCAACATAAACCAGGACTGGAATATGGGTCGTTCGACCACAGTGACTGTCTGTTGAACATAGCTCCCACCCTAGGACGAATCCTAAGAGTGGTACGTATCTCCCTACCCTAGGACCGAGGGTTCGGACCCTAGAGAGGTATATATCTCCCTATCCCAGGAACGAATCCTTAGGAAGGTACGTGTCTCCCTACCCCAGGACGAATCCGTGAGGAGGTACGTGTCTCCCTACCCCTGGACGAATCCATGAGGAGGTACATAATAAATCATCAATAGCAATGTCAATATCGGTGGAGTAATGTTCATTGAACCCAACTGGTATACCAACCTCCTATATCCATTTCTATGTCTAAGTATCCTAGGGCCGTTTCGATAAAACATTTTCAAATATTCACTGTAATTTATAAATCCATGGGCAACTCAATAACGATATATATATACAATTCAAACGATATTCTTAAAATATACATATATGATTTCATGAAAAGTAAACAATATTCTAACTCGAGTAATTTCAATAATCAAAATACGATCGAAATACGATCAAAAACATAAAATCATTCCAAGGAAAATAGTAGTAACCACATAATAACAATATTCTTTAAATAAATCGCAGATGCAAACTAAAAATACTTAATGCTTTTTGTAAAGAATTCGAAAACGGTGGTATACCAACCTGGATACCGTTTCCTTTCGACAAATCGCATTTCTAGGTTTCTTTTTACTTCCCTTTCTCTTTCTCCTTCATTTTCCTATTCTCTTTCCTTCCTCTTCTCTTCTTCTTCTTCTTCTTCTTCTTCTTCTTCTTCTTCTTCTTCTTCTTCTTCTTCTTTTTCTCGGTCTCTCCCTCTCTCTTTTCCTCTGTTCTGTTTCGTTGGCTTCTATGAGAAGCCAAATTTTTTTTTATATTATTTCGGTCATCACGACCGTCGTCGCGACCTGTGGTCGCGCCACCAGGTCGTGTTGCTCTCTGGAGCAACTTCATCGCGATCACACATCGCGGTATCCTGGTCGCGATGCTCACTGCCAGAATTTCACTTCTTCATCGCGAGCCAGTCAGTGCGAGCTGTGGTCGCGGTGACCAGGTCGCGTTGCTCACTGCCCGAAAATGCCATTTTTCGTCGCGAGCAGCTCATCGCGACCTGTGGTCGCGGTGAGGGGTCGCGGTACCCACTGTCTCAGTTTTTCACTTCTTTTTCTTCATGCATCATTTTTGGACCGTTCCATCTGGTCCACCTGGAAATCATAAAAATAAATAAATATTTTATCCACTCACAAATATTTTATCCACATATTCAAAATGAATTATTCGAAATTTTGGGATGTTACAATTCTTCCCCCCCCCTTAAGAACGTCCTCGAAATTTACCTCAATTAAACAGTTGCGAATACTGTTGTCTCATGATTTCCTCGCTCTCCCAGGTAGCTTCTTCTACATTGTGATTCCTCCAGAGGACTTTCACCAGTGGAACTCTTTTATTTCTTAGTTCGTTGATTTTCCGATCAAGAATCTGCACTGGTTCCTCCTCATATGTCAGGTCTGGTCGGATTTCAATACTTTCGGCCTGAACTCTGTGTGAAGGATCAGATCTGTATCTCCTCAGCATAGAAACGTGGAACACATTATGGATCTTTTCTAATTCTGGAGGTAAAGCTAGTCTGTAGGCTACTGGTCTCACACGTTCAATGATTTCGTATGGCCCAATAAACCTAGGACTCAACTTACCTTTTCTGCCAAATCTGAAGCACTTTCTTCCACGGAGATACTTTCAGAAACACTTTCTCACCGACGTCATATTCTATCTCCTTCCTTTTTAAATATGCATATGATTTCTATCGGTTAGAAGCAACTTTCAATCTGTCCTTGATAATCCTCACCTTCTCCTCAGTTTGTCTAATCAAGTCTGGACCTACTAACTTGTCCTCTCCTAACTCTGTCCAGCATACTGGAGTCCTGCATTTCCTTCCTATACAGTGCCTCATAAGGTGCCATAGCTATGCTCGACTGGTAACTGTTGTTGTAGGCAAATTCAATCAATGGGAGATGATCCGCCCAACTCCCTTCAAAGTCAATTACACAACTCCTGAGCATATCTTCAAGCACCTGAATTACCCTTTCTGATTGTCCGTCCGTCTGCGGATGGAAGGCTGTACTAAAACTCAGTCGAGTACCCAAGGCTTCTTGAAACTTCTTCCAAAATCTGGATGTAAACCTCGGATCTCTATCTGATATTATGGATGCAGGCACTCCATGCAGTCTCACTATCTCTCTGATGTACAATTCTGCTAATCGATCCAGTGAATAGTCAGTTCTGACAGGTAGAAAATGTACTGACTTCGTCAATCGATCTACTATAACCCATACTGCATCGTGTTTACTCCGGGTGAGTGGCAATCCAGTGACAAAGTCCATTGTAATACGATCCCATTTCCATTCAGGTATTGCTATTGGCTGTAACAATCCTGATGATGGAACCTGATGTTCAGCTTTCACCTGTTGACAAGTCATGCATCTATTCACAAAATTCACTACATCTTTCTTCATACTAGACCACCAATACTGAGTTTTCAAGTCTCTGTACATTTTTGTGCTACCTGGGTGCATCGCATACGAACTACTTGTGTGCCTTTGTCAGGATCATCTTTCTCAATTCTTCATCTTCTGGAATACAAATCCTGTCTCTGAAACACACAATACCATCAGCTCTGATTGAGAAATCCGGATGCTTCCCTTCTGGGATCTGTTCACATATCATCTGGAGTCTAGCATTCCTGCTTCTGTTTTTCTACAATCTGCTGAATCAAACTGGGTCTGCATATCAATTCAGCCACCAATGCATTATCTGAATTCAGCTGTAATTGCACATTCATAGCCTTCAGAGCAAACAGTGCTTTTCTGCTCAGAGCATCTACTACCACGTTCGTCCTTTCCTGGATGGTAGTCAATTACGCAGTCATAGTCTTTTATCAACTCCATCCACCGTCTCTGTCTCAGATTAAGCTCTTTCTGGGTAGGCAGATATTTCAGACTCTTGTGATCCAGTGTATATATAGCATTTCTCACCATATAAGTAATGCCTCCAGATTTTCAAAGCGAAGACTATGGCTGCAAGTTCCAGATCATGAATCGGATAGTTATGCTCATGATTTTTCAGTTGTCTGGACGCATATGCAACCACCTTACCTTCCTGCATCAATACACAACCTAAACCCTGATGTGAGGCATCACTATAGATCACAAAGTCTTTACCTGAAATAGGCTGAATCAGGACTGGAGCTTCAACTAGCATCGCCTTCAATCGGTCAAAAGCTGCTTGGCATCTGTCAGTCCATTCAAATCTAACATTCTTATGGAGGAAAACCCCTTCACAAACCGTCGATAATAACTTGCCAAGCCTAGAAAACTTCTGACTTCTGTAACATTTCTGGGAGGCTTCCATTCCACTATTGCTTCAATCTTTTTCGGATCTGCCTTAATACCCTCTGCTGACACAATGTGACCCAGAAATGCAATCTCAGGCAACCAGAATTCACATTTGCTCAGTTTTCCATACAGTTGCTTCTCCCTCAGAATCTGCAGTACTACTCTGAGGTACCTGTCATGGTCCTCTGTCGTTTGTGAATACACCAGGATATCATCGATAAATACCACCACAAACTGATCCAAGTATGGTCAGGAATATTCTGTTCATCATATCCATAAAGGCTGCAGGTGCATTAGTCAGCCCAAATGGCATCACTACAAATTCATAATGTCCATACCTTGGTTCTGAATGCAGTTTTCGGAATATCTGAATCTTTTATCCTCAACTAATGATACCCCGATCTCAGATCTATCTTTGAGAAGACACAGGCTCCTCTCAGCTGATCAAATAAATCATCGATTCTCGGCAACGGATACTTATTTTTTACAGTAAGTTTATTCAGCTGCCTATAATCAATGCACAATCTCAATGACCCATCCTTCTTTTTCACAAACAGCACTGGAGCTCCCCAAGGGGATACACTGGGTCTAATCCCTTATCCAGCAATTCCTGTAACTGTATCTTCAGTTCCTTCAGTTCTGCTGGGGCCATTCTGTAGAGAGCTATCAATACTGGAGATGTACCTAGTACCACATCTATCACAAACTCCACTTCTCTCTGAGGTGGTAAACCAGGAAGCTCCTCTGGAAACACATCTGCAAAGTCACACACAATGGGTATATTCTGGATTTCAGAATGAACCTTTCTGGAATCAACCATCTGTGCCAAATATGCTTCACACCCCTTTCTGATCAGTTTACAGGCTGCAGTGGCTGAAATAACATTGGAGAGAAAATCCCTCCGTTCACCCACCATTAGTGATTTCGGCACCATCTGCTATTCTGAGGGTCACTCGTTTCAGTTCACAGTCAATCACCACTTTATGCCGAATTAACCAATCTATGCCTAATATCACATCAAACTCATAGAATGGCAACTCCATCAAATCACCAGGAAACTCACATTCCTGTATCCGAATCGGACAATTTCTGTACACACGATTCACAACTACACTTTGACCTATCGGATTACTGACTAACACATCATATTCAGTACGTTTAGTTTCCAGATTTTGATGTTTCAGCATGGCATCACATATATATGAATGAGTGGAACCTGGATCTATCAATGCAATTGCTGTAGTATCAAAATGAAATAATACCAGCTCTCACGCAGGTGCATCCTTGTCTCCTGAGCTCTAACACCATAAACTCGTGCAGGAGCTCGGACGATCGGGTCTTGCCACTGACTCTGACACTCCTCTGTGGCTACACCTTCAGGGTACTGCCTGACTAGGCCTTCATATTATTCCTCAAATCGTCTACATTTATCCGCCTCTGTAGCCACCATATCTTTTACATATTTACTCAACCTGATAAATTCTCGCTCATATTCTGTCACTGTCATCTGCCTTTGCTTCAGGTTGATAAACTCCCTCTTCATATTATCCAAATAAATGCGACCAATATATTTTCTCCTGAACTCCTTCTGAAAGAAATCCCACGTTCTGTCCTCTAGTCGCACTGTCTGTATAATGAAGGTCCACCATTGATAGGCATCCTCATGTAATAAGGATACTGCAAACTCCAATCTCTCTTCAGGTGTGCAGTGCATCTGCTCTAATATTCTGTCAGTCCTCTCAAACTAGTACTCTGCGGCAGATGCATCCTCATCCTTTCTACCATGAAAATCCGTGGGTCTGTATTTAGCCAGTCGCTCTATGGCTGATCTTCGTGGCGCTGCTCTAGCCACATTCTGAAAGAACTCAGCCATCTGCTGCATAAATGCTGGTTGTACAGGATCCGCCACTCTCGGGCTTATTGATTCCCTAGATGCTCCCTCAGCCACGCTAGCGGGACTCTCAGGTCTATCTCCACTTCCTTCCATTTCTTTTATCCTATATAAGACAGAAGAGAGGTCTGCATATTAGAGTCACGCATTCCTATGGGTAGCTTTATACAATGCATGCATATACAGACTCTTTTGGTCAAGCAACTGCCAAAACCGCGCTCTGATACCACTTCAATTGTAACACCCCCTGACCCGACCCGACTGGATCGACCCAGGGAACGTTACCGGTTTTTGAAACTCTCTAAATTCACTTCATACATTTTCAAACCATTGTGAGCCCATCAAATAAATTTTCAAACTATTGGAAAACCACATAGTTTATAATTTAAAAATATTTTCGAGTGAGCCCCTCAAATCATATTTTTAAACATTTCGGCAGAGTTTCCTTTGTTTTTCGGATTTCCCAAAACCTGTTTTCAACAAAATAAATCCAACACAATTTAAGAACAACACTTCTATAGTCACTTTCAAACCAATGCGCACTCTGCCGTTTAGTGCGATTTTCAAACAGTTTATAAAACATTTCAGTAATTACAGTCCTTCGAAATATGTAAAACAGAAAACATAAAATAATTAATTACAGTACATAATTACAAAACATATTTACAAACCCTCTGTATATGCATGCATATGTAATTACATTCTACATAAATATCTATATAAGTAACTACCCCAAAGATGGTGAGTATGACTCTGAACTCTCCTCTGCAGCTTGTAACACCCCCCGACCCGAATCCGCTCGGACCGAATCGGGGAGCGCTACCATATACGGAAAACAAATTTCAGAACAGAAACTTTAAGTAATGATCCGAATAAATATTTAAAAATTATGGTCCAAAAAGATTTTCTGAAAATTTCGCCAGAATTTCCTCTGTTTTTTTCTGACTTTTCAAAACCTGTTTTCACAATTAATAAAATCCACACTTCTATAATCTGAAATCAAATTGCGCACCCTTCCATATCCGGTGCGACTTATCAAAACCAATTATATCAAAATACTTATAAATTTTCAACTTCAAAAGCATTAAAATCCATGGGCCCAAATATTACAAAACACACATAAAAACTAAATACCATTTCAAATATTTACAAAAACATTCTTGTCCATACATGCCGATATAATACATATAAAATATCAAATATGTAATGGGCTATCAAAAATGCAGGAGTGATATGACTCTGATCACTATCTCAGCAAATTCTACTCTTTCTGATCCTTGTCCCCTTCAACAATTATTTTACCTGTGTGTGAGAAAACTCAACACGCTCAGCATATAGCTTAGTGGGTGTACAGAAAACTATATTTCCACTTACATTGTAATATCATGTAAATCAACATCAAAAATATACTCACAAATAAATAATCAATTTGGGGCTCAATTCAAATCAAATATAAGTCAAAGCATATACAGATCATATCACATTTCTAATTTCATTTCAGGCTCCTGATATACTAAACATACTTTTCGGACTAGGATTACGGGCTGTACACATATCAGAGTTGGATACCAACGGGTGAGCCGCTTGCGTATCCCATATACATATCAGAGTTGGATACCAACGGGTGAGCCGCTACGTATCCCATAAACATATCAGAGTTGGATACCAACGGGTAAGCCGATGCGTATCCCAGATCAAATTTCCCAACCTGCAAGGGGTGGTACCTCTATCAACATATAGGCGTAGTACTACTCGAAAAACCCAATTGACATGTCAATCTCCTATATCCACATCTATGTCTACATATATCAGAGCCAAATCATTTTTCAAAAATCATATAATTCGTTCAGAACAGATTCGTCAATTTAAATTCTGAAATATTATCCAAATCAGTATAAACATTTTCGGAATTCGAATCGCATCAAAATACATATACAAGCAAATTACAAAATCGTTTCCGAAAATATTTCTGAATCCAGAAATCACCTCAAATCACATTTAAAATCACATACCATTATATATCATATATCCATAGTAAATCCAAATGCGCCGAATAACTTTTCGAAACATATCGCAAAATAATATATATTTTAATAATATTCTCCGTTATTACGGATCCAGAATATATTCCAAATACATGTAATCTAAATCAGTAACAATATATATATATATATATATATATATTATAACATTTATATATATATATATATATTATTTGTAATGATTTTGATTATATATATATATTCACAATTACTTTATTACCACAAAATATATATATATATATATATATATATATATATATATATCTTTATATAACAATATATATATAATCAATATCGGTATAAATAATATATATATATATATAACAATATATATATAATCAAAATCTTTATAAATAATATATATACCAAATTATCCCAAAATCAATTTCAAACAACAGATCATAATCCATATATCCCAAATAAACTAAAAACAATATAATCTAACGATTCCGAAAATTTCTGAAAAATCTAAAAAAATACAAAAAAAATACCATCAAATCTGAAAAGCTATTCTGAACACAAAACTCTTCTGGACCAACGTCAATTTCCTTCTCCTTCTTCTTCTCTTTCCTTTCTCTCTCTTTTTTCTCTCTCCTCTCTCACGCGATCTCTCCTCTTTCTTTCTTCTCTCTCGCCAATTTCATTCTCTGGTCTTCATTTCATGCTTTTGAGAATGCTTTTGAGAATGCATTTCTTGTCTCTTTGCTGTCTTTGCTGTGCCAATCAAAGTTTTCTCTTCTTTTTTTTTTTTAAATTTTCCTTGTGTGTAAACACTCACACACATACTCACATACATATATAAATATCTTCCTAATTACCATTTGCTCTCTTGAACTTCTTAAAATTCTACAATGGCACAAATTTACTTTTAATCACTTTCCATCTCAACAATTATTCCAAAAATATTCCACATCTAACCAATTACCAAATTGACTTCACCAATATTCAATTGGATTCATTATCATCCAAATGCACCATAAAAATAATATACTTTTCATAATTACGAAAAATTAGGGGCGTTACAATTTTTCCCCCCTTAAGAAATTTCGTCCGCGAAATTTACCTCATTCAAATAGTTGTGGATATTGCTGTTGCATCACTTCTTCGCTCTCCCATGTAGCTTCTTCCACATTATGATTCCTCCAGAATATCTTTATTAGCGGTATTTTCTTATTCCGAAGTTTTTTTGTCTCTCTGTCCAGAATCTCCACTGGTTCTTCCTCATATGTCAGATCAGGTTTAATCTCAATGGCTTCAGTCTAAACTCTGTGCGACGGGTTCAGATCTGTATCGTCTCAACATGGATACATGAAATACATCATGAATCTTTTCCAGTTCCAAAGGTAAAGCTAGTCGATAAGCTACTGGTCCCACACGTTCAATAATCTCGTATGGACCAATAAACCTCGGACTCAACTTCCCTTTCTTTCCGAATCTCAGTATCTTCTTCCATGGAGATACTTTCAAAAATACCCTGTCTCCGACTACATATTTAATGTCTCTTCGTTTCAGATCCGCATACGATTTCTGACGATCGAAAACAGCTTTCAATCTATCTTTTATAATCTTAACTTTTTCTTCCGTCTGTCTAATCACATCAGGTCCAACCAACTTGTCTTCACCCAACTCTGTCCAACATAAGGGTGTCCTGCATTTCCTGCCATACAACGCCTCGTATGGTGCTATAGCTATGCTCGTCTGAAAACTGTTGTTGTATGCAAATTCAATCAATAGAAGATGATCAACCCAACTCCCTTCAAAATTGATTTTACAGTTCCTGAGCATATCTTCAAGCACCTGAATGACTCGCTCTGATTGTCCATCTGTCTGTGGATGGAATACGATTTCTGACGATCGGAAACAGCTTTCAATCTATCTTTTATAATCTTAACTTTTTCTTCCGTCTGTCTAATCACATCAGGTCCAACCAACTTGTCTTCACCCAACTCTGTCCAACATAAGGGTGTCCTGCATTTCCTGCCATACAACGCCTCGTATGGTGCTATAGCTATGCTCGTCTGAAAACTGTTGTTGTATGCAAATTCAATCAATGGAAGATGATCAACCCAACTCCCTTCAAAATTGATTTTACAGCTCCTGAGCATATCTTCAAGCACCTGAATGACTCGCTCTGATTGTCCATCTGTCTGTGGATGAAAAGCTGTACTGAAGTTCAATCGTGTACCCAAAGCTTCCTGAAATTTCTTCCAGAATCTGGATGTAAACCTCGGATCTCTGTCAGAAATTATCAAAGCTGGTACACCATGTAATCGGACTATTTCTCTGATATACAACTCTGCTAACCTGTCCAAAGAATAATCCGTTCTGACAGGTAGGAAGTGTGCTGATTTTGTCAGTCGATCCATAATTACCCGAATCAAATCCTGTTTACTTCGTGTGAAAGGTAATCCTGTGACAAAATCCATGGTAATACAGTCCCATTTCCATTCAGGTATGAATATTGGTTGTAGCAAACCTGATGGAACCTGGTGTTCCGCTTTTACTCGCTGACATTTCATACATCTGTTCACAAATTCAATCACATCTCTTTTCAAACCTGACCACCAATACTGAGTCCTCAGATCTCGATATATTTTTGTACTACCAGGATGCATCGAATACGGACTACTGTGTGCCTCTGTCAGAATGGTCTTTCTCAACTCATCATCATTCGGAACACAAACTCTGTCCTTGAAGTACAGAATACCATCATCCTTGATTACAAAGTCAGTCTGCTTCCCCTCTTGGACTTGACCACGGATGGCTAAAAGTTTCTCATCTTGTTGTTGCTGATCCTGTATCTGCTGAATCAAATTTGGCTTGAGTTTCAACTCAGCAAGGATAGCATCATCTGATGTCAATCTCAATTGAGCATTCATAGCTCTCAGTGCATACAGAGATTTCCTGCTCAGAGCATCAGCGACAACATTCGCTTTCCCTGGATGGTAGTCAATCACACAATCATAATCTTTAATCAACTCCATCCATCGCCTCTGCCTCAAATTAAGTTCTCTCTGAGTAGGTAAATACTTGAGACTCTTATGATCAGTGTATACGTAGCATTTCTCTCCATACAGATAATGTCTCCATATTTTCAGGGCAAACACAATAGCTGCAAGTTCCAGATCATGAGTCGGATAGTTCTGTTCATGCGTTTTCAGCTGTCTGGAAGCATATGCAACTACCTTCCCATCCTGTATCAATACACATCCTAAGCCATTGTGTGAAGCATCGCTGTAAACCACAAAGTCTTTTCCTGATCCTGGCTGTACAAGAATTGGTGCTTCAACCAATATTGCTTTCAATTTCTCAAAAGCCGTCTGGCATTTCTCATTCCATTCGAACCTGACATTCTTATGCAGCAGTTTAGTCAGAGGAGTAGCTATGGATGAAAACCCCTTTACAAACCGTCTGTAGTATCCGGCCAAACCTAGAAAACTCCGAATCTCAGAAACATTTCTAGGAGGCTTCCACTCCATAACTGCTTCAATTTTCTTGGGATCTGCTTTAATACCATCTGCCGATACTACATGCCCCAGAAAAGCAATTTCATTAAGCCAGAATTCACATTTGCTGAGCTTGGCATACAACTTCTTTTCTCTCAAAATCTGTAACACTATTCGGAGATACCAATCATGTTCTGCTGCAGTATGAGAGTATATCAGAATATCATCGATGAATACTACAACACACAAATCTAGATATGGACGGAAGATACGGTTCATCAGATCCATAAAGGCTGCTGGTGCATTAGTCAACCCAAATGGTATAACCACAAATTCATAGTGTCCGTACCGTGTCCGGAAAGCTGTCTTCTGAATATTCGAATCTTTCACCCTCAACTGGTGATATCCTGATCTGAGATCAATCTTCGAGAAGACAGTGGCTCCTCTCAACTGATCAAACAAATCATCGATCCTAGGCAACGGATATTTATTCTTGATTGTGAGCTTATTTAGTTGCCTGTAATCGATACACAATCTCATCGACCCATCTTTCGTCTTCACAAACAGTACCGGTGCTACCCACGGGGAAACACTAGGTCGAATGAATCCCTTATCTAACAACTCTTGCAACTGCAACTTTAACTCTTTAAATTCTGCAGGTGCCATTCTATACGGAGCAACTGATACTGGTGCAGTTCCCGGTATCACATCAATTAAAAATTCCACCTCTCTCACCAGTGGTAGATCAGAAAGTTTTTTCTGGAAATACATCTGAAAAATCACATACGGTAGGTATATTCTGTAGACTGAAATCAACCTTCCGTGAATCGACCACATGTGCTAAATAGGCTTCACACCCCTTTCTGATCAATTTCAGAGCAGTAATGGTCGAAATAACATTAGAGAGATAATCTCTTCTATCGCCCACCATTAATACCTCTGCACCATTTGCTGTCCTAAGCGTCACTCGCTTAAGACTACAGTCAATTATAACCCGGTGTCTGGATAACCAATCCATGCCCAAAATTAAATCGAAGTCATGGAATGGCAACTCTATCAAATCACCTGGAAATTCATACTCCTGTATTCTAATAGGACAATCTCTAGAAACCCTATTCACGATCACACTGTGACCTAAGGGACTACTCACTATCACATCAAACTCAGTAGACTCAGTTTTCAGATATTTATCTCTAATCATGGCATCACAAATATACAAATGTGTAGATCCAGGGTCTATCAATGCAGTTACAGTAAGGTCAAAAATAGAAACCATACTAGTAATCACATCTGGTGCATCCCTGTCCTCCTGAGTCCTAATAACATAGGCTCGAGCTGGTGCCTGACTCTCCTAATGCCCTGAAGACTCTGTTGCCCCTCCGGGCCTACTAACCTCCGTCCCTGTCTGACTAGGTCTCCTCCCTCTAGGAACGGTGGGAGCTGACCTCACTGGTGGCAGCTCAGAAGTAGCCTGAGCCCTCGGACAATCTCTCAGAACATGATCACGGGACCCACATCTGAAGCAGGCTCCGGTCAATTTTTGACATTCACCCGGATGACTCCTCCCACAATGGTTACAATGTGCTAAGGCTGGTCCCCTAGCTGTACTACCAGGAGCACTAGCCACAGATGCTGTGGACTGACCTGGTCTGGCTGATGCTGGAGGTCTTTGGGATTGCCTCGGACCACTATTTTGAGGTCCCCTATACCTTTTGCTGGGCGGCTGAGACGAACTGGACTGTCTCTGACCTCTCCGCTGCTGACTCCAGTTCTTCCTGGCCTGTTCATCTGTTTGTACCCTTTCAACATAAGAGCTGCAGATACAAGCCTAGTAAAATCCACTATCTCCAACACAGCAACCTGAAGACGGATATAATTATTCAGACCGTCCTCAAATCTCCTGCACCTGCTCTCCTCTGGGGTACAGTGCATATGCTGTAAAATTCTCTCTGTCCGCTCAAACCAGTATTCAGCGGCTGTAGCATCATCATCACTCTTACCCAGGAAATCTGTAGGTCGGTGTTTAGCTAACCTCTCAACTGCTGATCTTTGAGGTTGGGCTCTAGTTACTGTCCATAAAATCTCAGTCATCTGTCGCACATTAACTGGCTGATCCTGGATCTCCGTTCCAGCCATTCTCGGACTTACTGATTCTTCCGCTGCTTACCCAGCCACACTAGCGGGGCTCCCAGGTCTATCTCTATCTCCTCCACTTTCCATTTTCCTATACAAGACAGAAGAGGAATTCTGCATATTAGAGTCACATCTTCCTGTTTTTTTTTCTTTTCTACAATGCATGCATGTACAAAATATTTTACATTTACAAAACATTTCGCTCTGGTCTAGGAACGCCTAAACCATTGCTCTGATACCAAAAACTGTAACACCCCCCGACCCGAATCCGCTCGGATCGAATCGGGGAGTGCTACCATATACAGAAAACAAATTTCAGAACAGAAACTTTAAGTAATGATCCGAATAAATATTTAAAAATTATGGTCCAAAAAGATTTTCTGAAAATTTCGCCAGAATTTCCTCTGTTTTTTTCTGACTTTCCAAAACCTGTTTTCACAATTAATAAAATCCACACTTCTATAATCTGAAATCAAATTGCGCACCCTTCCATATCCGGTGCGACTTACCAAAACCAATTATATCAAAATACTTATAAATTTTCAACTTCAAAAGCATTAAAATTCATGGGCCCAAATATTACAAAACACACATAAAAACTAAATACCATTTCAAATATTTACAAAAACATTCTTGTCCATGCATGCCGATATAATACATATAAAACATCAAATATGTAATGGGCTATCAAAAATGCAGGAGTGATGTGACTCTGATCACTATCTCAGCAGATTCTACTCTTTCTGATCCTTGTCCCCTTTAACAATTCTTTTACCTGCGTGTGAGAAAACTCAACACGCTAAGCATATAGCTTAGTGGGTATACAGAAAACTATATTTCCACTTACATTATAATATCATGTAAATCAACATCAAAAATATACTCACAAATAAATAATCAATTTGGGGCTCAATTCAAATCAAATACAAGTCAAAGCATATACAGATCATATCACATTTCTAATTTCATTTCAGGCTCCTAATATACTAAACATACTTTTCGGACTGGATTACGGGCTGTACACATATCAGAGTTGGATACCAACGGGTGAGCCGCTGCGTATCCCATATACATATCAGAGTTGGATACCAACGGGTAAGCCGCTGCGTATCCCAGATCAAATTTCCCAACCCGCAATAGGTGGTACCTCTATCAACATATAGGCGTAGTACTACTCGAAAAACCCAATTGACATGTCAATCTCCTATATCCACATCTATGTCTACATATATCATAGCCAAATCATTTTTCAAAAATCATATAATTCGTTCAGAACAGATTCATCAATTTAAATTCTGAAATATTATCCAAATCAGTATAAACATTTTCGGAATTCGAATCGCATCAAAATACATATACAAGCAAATTACAAAATCGTTTCCGAAAATATTTCTGAATCCAGAAATCATTTCAAATCACATTTAAAATCACGTCCCATTATATATCATAAATCCATAGTAAATCCAAATGCCCCGAATAACTTTTCGAAACATATCGCAAAATAATATATATTTTAATAATATTCTCCGTTATTACGGATCCAGAATATATTCCAAATACATGTAATCCAAATCAGTAACTATATATATATATATATTAAAACATTTATATATATATATATATATATATATATATATATATATATTCACAATTACTTTATTACCACAAAATATATATATATATATATATAATCAAAATCATTACAAATAATATATATATATATATATATATATAACAATATATATATATAATCAAAATCTTTACAAATAATATATATACCAAATTGTCCCAAAATCAATTTCAAACAACAGATCATAATCCATATATCCCAAATAAACTAAAAACAATATAATCTAACGATTCCGAAAATTTCTGAAAAATCTAAAAAATACAAAAAAAATACCACCAAACCTGAAAAGCTATTCTGAACACAAAACTCTTCTGGGCCAACGTCAATTCCCTTCTCCTTCTTCTTCTCTTTCCTTTCTCTCTCTTCTTTCTCTCTCCTCTCTCACGCGATCTCTCCTCTTTCTTTCTTCTCTCTCGCCAATTTCATTCTCTGGTCTTCATTTCATGCTTTTGAGAATGCTTTTGAGAATGCATTTCTTATCTCTTTGCTGTGCCAATCAAAGTTTTCTCTTTTTTTTTTTTTAAATTTTCCTTGTGTGTAAACACTCACACACATACTCACATACATATATAAATATCTTCCTAATTACCATTTGCTCCCTTGAACTTCTTAAAATTCTACAATGACACAAATTTACTTTTAATCACTTTCCATCTCAACAATTATTCCAAAAATATTCCACATCTAACCAATTACCAAATTGACTTCACCAATATTCAATTGGATTCATTATCATCCAAATACACCATAAAAATAATATACTTTTCATAATTACGAAAAATTAGGGGCGTTACACAGCTGGTGCCTCTTCAGTCTTTTCCGTCCTCGGTATCTTTATTACCTACGCGTTAGAAACAAAACTAACGCGCTAAGCAATACTGCTTAGTAGGTGTACACTAAACTCAAATATTAAAATCATAAACAGCTTTTTTCTTAATAAACGAAATAGCACAATATAATCAAATCTATACATATTACGATGCAAATCATTTACAGAACTAAAACTGACGAAATCAATTCTATATAAACAACTCATTACAATTCATAATTCAGGACATATAAAATCATTTATATTATAATCATAAACATATAAAAATCAATTCCGAAATTCACTGATAAATATATTATTCAATTCCTTTCAATTCTGGCCCTCTAGAATACTCAACATAAACCAGGACTTGAATATGGGTCGTTCGACCACAGTGACTGTCTGTCGAACATAGCTCCCACCCTAGGACGAATCCTAAGAGTGGTACGTATCTCCCTACCCTAGGACCGAGGGTTCGGACCCTAGAGAGGTACATATCTCCCTATCCCAGGAACGAATCCTTAGGAAGGTACGTGTCTCCCTACCCCAGGACGAATCCGTGAGGAGGTACGTATCTCCCTACCCCTGGACGAATCCATGAGGAGGTACATAATAAATCATCAATAGCAATGTCAATATCGGTGCAGTACTGCTCACTGAACCCAGCTGGTATACCAACCTCCTATATCCATTTCTATGTCTAAGTATCCTAGGGCCGTTTCGATAAAACATTTTCAAATATTCACTGTAATTTACAAATCTATGGGCAACTCAATAACTATATATATATATATACAATTCAAACGATATTCTTGAAATATACATATATGATTTCATGAAAAGTAAACAATATTCTAACTCGAGTAATTTCAATAATCAAAATACGATTGAAATACGATAAAAAACATAAAATCATTCCAAGGAAAATAGTAGTAACCACATAATAACAATATTCTTCAAATAAATCGCAGATGCAAACTAAAAATACTTAATGCTTTTTGTAAAGAATTCGAAAACGGTGGTACACCAACCTGGATACCGTTTCCTTTCGACAAATCGCATTTCTAGGTTTCTTTTTACTTCCTTTTCTCTTTCTCCTTCACTTTCCTTCCTCTTCTCTTCTTCTTCTTCTTCTTCTTCTTTTTCTCGGTCTCTCCCTCTCTCTTTTCCTTTGTTCTGTTTCGTTGGCTTCTGTGAGAAGCCAAAATTTTTTTTATATTATTTCGGTCGTCGCGCCACCAGGTCGTGTTGCTCTCTAGAGCAACTCCACCGCCTTCATCGCGATCACACATCGCGGTATCCTGGTCGCGATGGTGGTCGCGATGCTCACTGCCAGAATTTCACTTCTTCATCGCGAGCCAGTCAGCGCGAGCTGTGGTCGCGGTGACCAGGTCGCGTTGCTCACTGCCCGAAAATGCCAGTTTTCGTCGCGAGCAGCTCATCGCGACCTGTGGTCGCGGTGAGGGGTCGCGGTACCCACTGTCTCAGTTTTTCACTTCTTTTTCTTCATGCATCATTTTTGGACCGTTCCATCTGGTCCACCTGGAAATCATAAAAATAAACATACTTTTAATTACATTTACACCCCTCAACTCACAAATATTTTATCCACATATTCAAAATGAATTATTCGAAATTTTGGGATGTTACATTGACAAAGTCTGTCAAAAGCCTGATCTCAAGATCAAATGCAAATCTGATAAGTGTTCTTGTCCTACCAAGAAATGGAAACACTTCTTCCCTAGAGAAGGAAGAAAGAATCGAAGGTTGAGATACTTCAGAAAAAAAACAACGCAGAGGATTTCGAAAATCCAACAGATGTTTTATTTGCAAGAAAAAAGGTCACTTTGCAAAACAATGTCCTAACAAGACCAAACAAGCTACCAAGGTGATCCAACAGATTCATTCCTCTGAACCAACTCTTGATCAAGATGCAGATGTTGAATCTCTTTATTCTGAACAATCTGAACTTGATGATGATACAGCTTTTGCTCTACTTGTCTCTGAACCAGATTCAAACTTTTCTCCATCAGATGACACAGATGATTCTGATTCTTCAGAATCTACTATTTTTCACATTCAACCAACCCATACAGATCCACACATTTTGTCCAGTTACCACATTCCAAGCCCACATGTCCAGGCCCAACTCCTGTTAGACAAGTATGATAAGCCCATCAATGTTGTTGCCCATATTGATACCGGTGCTTATAAGTCCATGTTAGATCCAAAAGTCCTTCCCTCACAGTATTGGACTCCTCATACCCCACATTTCAAAGCAGCCAATGGTAAACTATTTACCACTAAGAAACGTATTGGTGTTAAGTTTTTCCCTGGTTGTGTCATATATAGTCCAAATTCATTGGTAGTCATTTACCTAGAAAGGATTTACTATTAGGTTGGGATACATATTGTCTGTTTGATAAACTCAGAATTCTTCCCACAGGGATTCAGTACAAAAGGGATTTCAAACCATTCACCATAGACTTGAAAGTTTTCTCTATTCAAGATGGTCCTCTATCTTTTGAAAATTTCAAAACCATTATTTTGTCCCATTGTGCAGACAATCATGCTCTGTTTAAGCATCCTCATCCACTTTGGTACAATCCTGATTTCTTTATTAAGCTTCCTTTTAAGCTTAACGAAGATGTCAATCCTACTAAAGCCTCACATCCTGGTATGTATCCTTCAGACCTTACCATGGCCCGTCAAAAATGTGAAGCCCTTTTCCAACAAGGCTTTATTGAGCCCACATCCTCTTCTTGGGCTTGCCAAGCTTTTTACGTTGAAAAACGTTCTGAAAAGCTTTGAGGTAAAAAAAGACTTGTTATTGATTATAAACCTTTGGACAGATTTCTACAAGATGACAAGTTTCCTTTGCCCAAAACCTCTACCCTATTGGTTCATTTAGCCAAAGCCCATTTGTTTTCCAAATTTGATCTTAAATGTGCTTTTTGGCAATTAGGTATCCATCCTGAAGATCGGCCCAAAACAGCCTTTTGCATTCCTAATACTCAGTATCAGTGGAAAGTTTTACCCTTTGGGTTAAAAACTGCTCCTTCACTGTTCCAAAAGGCTATAACTCGCATTTTCCATCCTATCCTTCACAGTACCTTGATATATATTGATGATATTTTACTATTTAGCTCCACAGCGGAAGACCATCGGTCTCTCCTTTCTCAGTTTTGTGAAATCATCAAACAGTATGGCATAATGCTTTCTGAGAAAAAAAAAAAAAAGCTTTATTGCCCAGCAGGAAATTGATTTTTTAGGTATGCACATTTCTCATGGTACCTATTCCCCTGGTCCACACATTGCCCATGAATTATTAAAGTTTCCTGACTCACAGCTGTCTTATGAACAAATCCAACAGTTCCTTGGTATAGTTAACTATATCCGTGATTTCATCCCATATGTTACCTAGTACACATCTCCTTTATCCAGTCTACTGAAAAAGACACCTCCTTCATGGGGCCCAGCACACACTCAAGCTGTCATTCACTTAAAACAGATAGCTCAAAAACCACCACCGCTCCACATCCCATCAGATGGCCTTCGCATCCTCCAAACAGATGCATTAGATTGTCACTGGGGTGCATTACTCCTTGAAGAAAAAGACAAGAAAAGATACTACTGTGCCCATGCTAGTGATTCTTTTAAGTGTTCCCAACAGCATTATCATACCATCTATAAGGAGATTCTTGCTGTCAGAAACGGGATTGAAAAATTTGATTTTTATCTCAGAGGACACACATTTAAAGTAGAAATGGACAATTCGTCCTTTCCACGTGTCCTAGACTTCAAGAAAAAGGTCCTCCCTGATCCTTTGTTATTAAGACTTAAGTCTTGGTTTGAGCGATATGATTTTCAGACTTCTCATATAAAAGGATCACAAAACATTATCCCAGACATGCTCTCTCGTCTCAAACCCATACAGCTTATTTCCCCTACCTCAGTCATCCCGATCATTTACTCCTTTTTCCCAACCATGGCTGAACCATCCTATGAACCCTCATACATTCTTAACCTTCCAGCAAAACAACTGCTTACTTTTCCTCCTGAATTTACCCAACAACCTATTCCTCATCATCAACCCACTTCTCATGAAGTCAGACAGTTTGCTTCAGACCACCTTTATTACTATCTTAACCTTCTCCATAGTGAAGATGACCATCACCATGTGAAGAGGACCAACAAACCATTCATTACACATTTCCATCTTCGTCCTTATCACTTTTCCCAAAATACCCATTGGTATCTCTAGTGTTTATCTGTTCTTTACTCACACCCTATTGTCCTACCCCTCATGAAACTATCTCAGCACCTTCATGATCCCTCCAATGAAGATTCACTCCTTTGGACTTTTCTTCAATGGTTTTACCCTCTCTCCTAGTGGCGTAAGAAAATTGTTTTATTAATAGGTTCCCATAACATTTGGAAAATGGATGATCATATGAGCAATAAACTATCATGCATTTTTATTTTTCACCGACCATACCTGTCTTGTAACATCCCTAATTTCAAATCAATGTGAAAAGTATGATTGAATTAATCTTGAATATGTAAATATGATAATTATGATTTGAGGGGTGGACCAGGTGGAGCGGTCTAGAAAGAATACATGAAAGAGAATGAAAAATGAGACAGTAAGTACCGCGACCAGAGATCGCGATGAGCAGCTCGTAGTGAAAAGGATGATTTAGTGCAATGAGTACTGCGACCAGTCACCGCGACCATAGATCGTTCTGAGCAGCTCGCGGTGAAAGTGGCAAATTTCTACCAGTGAGCAACGCGACCACCGCTCGCCGTACTGATCGCGATGGCTCAAAAATTGTAAACAAATAAAGCGGTGGAGCGGTGCGTTTAAAGGAATCAAAGAGAGCAAAAGCTCTCAACATTCAGCAAACATCACAGAAACAGCAGCTAGAGAAAACGAGAGAGAAAGAAGAGAGAAGATGAGAGAGAAAGAAGAAAAGGAAGAAGAAGAAGAAGGAGAGAAGAAGAAGAAGAAGAAGAAGAAAAGAGGAAGAGAAGAAGGAAAGGAAAAGGAGGTAGAGTTCAGGTTTGGTGTACACGTATTTTTTGAATTTTCAGTTTTTCAGAAATTTTCGGAATGGTTGAATTTTAGAGTTTTTGAATATTTGAATTATATGGATTATAGATTATACTTCAGGTTTGATGTACACGTGTTTTGGAATTTTTCCGTTTTCCAGAATATTTAGGATTGATTGAATTTGATTAAATTTGAGTTATTTAAATTATACTGATTATAGATTATAGTTCAGGTTCGATGTATACGAGTTTTTGAATTTTTTCAGTTTTCCAGAAATTTTTGAAATTATCGAATTTTATAGTTTCTGAATTATTTGAATTATATTGAGTAGAATGGATAGTTTGAAACCGATTTCAGATTGATTTGAATACGATTTGGTTCTAATAGTGTTATGGAAATATATTATTGAAAGTGATTTAAATTATATTATATTGTGAAATGTATCGGAAAATGATTTTGGGGCAATTTGATTCAAAATGGAATTATGAAATACGTTTGGGTATATTTTGGATTGATTTGATATGATTATTGATTTATAAATATATTCGTATATTTCCGTTATATTATATTTGATAAAATTTGAATTGCAAAAATATAAATATATCGATATGTATTGAAATTGAATTCGATTATTCGGAAAGAAATAAAATATGTTGACATTGGATTTAAGAAAATATTTTGGCTCTGATATGTATAAACATAGATATGGATATAGGAGGTTGACATGTCAATTGGGTTTCTGTCTGAACAGTACTGTGCCGATTATACCATCCTTTGGATAGTACAGGCCCAAAGTGCCGGTCCTAAGGTTCTGAATTCTGTCATGGGACATTTACAGCGGGTGATTCCGTTGGTGTTCCATTCTAATCTGATGTTCGGCGGGTAGCCCCGTTTGCGTCCAATGCCGAACAACCCGTAATCCAGTCTGATAACTTATGTTTTATATGTCAGGAGCCCAATCTGAAAGCTGATTTGTTATATGAAAGTATTTGAGAAATTAAGAAAATATGTCTGTTAATTGATGTTGGGTATTTGATTTGATATGAGCCTCATATATTGTTTATATATTTGTTATTTATAGTTTTATTTGATATAAAATATTTGTATATACAATTTTGTGTACATCCACTAAGCAATATGCTTAGCGTGTTGAGTTTTCTCGCACGCAGGTAACAAAGGTTCCAAAGGCGAGAAAGATAAAGAAGAGTAGAGACCGCAGAATCAGAGTTCGGGATCACATCTTTCCTGTATACATTTTGGTAGTTTGTTTGTATTAAGTATATCTATTTTGATACCGCATGCATATACAGAAACTGTTTGTAAATATTTAAAGAGATTCCGCTATGTAAATATTTTATTATATGTTTATATTATTTGAATCTTTATAAATTATATTGTGATAATTAGTTGGTAAGTCGCACTATAATTGGAAGGGTGCGCAAAATTGATTTAAAAATTTGGAAGTTGATTTTTATGAATTTGAACTTGTAAACAGGTTTTGGGGATGTTAGAAAAACAGAGGAAACTCTGGCAAGATTTTCGAAAATTCTTTGGACCATTTTCAAATGTTTTTAATATACATATAAATTATGTTTATCTAAAGTAAAAGTTAGATTTTAGTATATAGTAGCGCTCCCTGATTCGGTCCAAGTGGATTTGGGTCAGGGGGTGTTACATGTCTAATCCTAATACCCAGTTGTTATGGTCCTTGAATCATGCTTATGAATATCAGACGATTTATGATCTTGACATCCAGTGGCCACAAATTAAGGTTTCACTGATTAATTTTCTTTATGAACTAAATCATGTGGATCCTGATTACCCTGATGAAGTTTTTGTTCTTCCTGCTACACACTCTCCCCCTGGTTACTTTCAAGACTTACAAGATCCTATAGAGCTGGATCCTAATTTTGATCCAGATACTTTGCACTGTTCACAGCCTCATCCTGATCATGATGCTGACCCATCCAGACCCTGGTATAAATCTCTTTTTGGAAGTATTGATTCAAGTGATTCAGAATACGACAACAACAATCTGTCCCCTTCCCAGAATTCGATGTGATGACTCACCAGACATCCTACTCAACAGATTCCCTCTTATCCAAAATCATTTGCTTTTACTTTTTAATTTGTCTTGTTGTACTTTAGGAAAGTTGCCTGTGACCTTCCTTTTACTTTAGTCTGCTTTAGCATCTTTCTTTTTAAAAGTTGTTTGTCCGTTTGCAATTATGTAATTCTGTTTTCGTCTGGTTGTAATGATGATGTTTTAGATCCAGAGAGTTTTCTCTGTCTTTATAAGGTTAGACCCTCTCCAGTTTGGGATCAACAAGTCTTTCCCTTGTAACATATTGTGAAATCAATAAATCATGTTTGCTTAAACTTCTCTCTTCTTTCCTGAAAACTCTTTGTTTATTTTATTTTATGATGGAACCCTGCTAAACTATTCAAGTATGCTCTGTGCTTGCCTCCAGTGGAGGATCCTGCACATCAAAACAGATACACAGTTTGATCCAGTTGCTACGGTCCCTCTTACAAAGTAGTGTAACCCGTTACTCCACCATAAGTCCCGCTTTGAGTTGATATAGGGCAACAGAAATGGGTGTCTCGAATCTGTGTTGAGGGCTCCCGACGCAGTTGTGTATTAGTTAAGGTCATCTTCCTTCTCATGGTACCAGATAAAGTTACCATTGATTTTATCTGTATAAGTGACAGAACCATCATAGTGAAAAGAGTGTACAGGGATGTCTATTAAATAAATTAAAAAAATCAATGGACCAAATGAGATCTGATCCATTAGATAGAGATAAAATATCTCCATCTAATGGACTAGATCTATCAGAGTAAGATGGAGCCAAAAGACTCCATCACCTATGGATACCGCCGAAGCGCTCCAGCAATTCATGAGATGGAGCCCAGTGCTCTATGGAGCGTCGGGCTCCATTTGCGGAGTTGGAGAAGGAACACTCCATTTTCCATTTTTTTTTCCTATTTGTGGACATTGACGGAGCTCGTCTGCTCCATCATGGAGCAGACGACCTCCATCGGAGCGATCTCTCCATCATGGAGCAGATCGGTCCATCTCCCATGGTTTATCTTTTATTTCCTATTTCTGGACAATGAGACGAGCTCCATCTTCCCATTTATTGTTCTTTTGTTTTTTTTTTCCTTCTATTTCTGGGACTGACGGAACAGAGCTCCATCCCACCCATGGTTTTTTTTTTTTCTGGATATTAATGGAGATATTTTTTTTTTGTTTTTTTTGTTAGTGTTTTTTTATATGTGGATGAGTTATTTATAGATTGATGGTGTTTAGGGATGACAAAGGTTCCAGAACCGGTGATTCCGATTTTGGAACCACCGGTTCCGGTTCCATTTTTGCAATAACCGGGGAAGAACCCCCGGTTCCGGTTCCTCCCTGGTTTTGATGGAACCAGCGGTTCATAACCGGAACCGGAAGGGCAATCTTAAAAACAAAATTGAAAACTTTTCATTGCCCCATGTGTGGGGGCAGTGCACAGCAAGCTGCAACATAAATTTTTTTTAAAAAAAATTTTCAAAATACAAAAAAAAAAAAAATGGAAATCGGTTTGAACAGGAACAGCCTAAACCGGGCAGTTCCGTGAACAGCCGGTTCCTAATTGGCTGTTCAGTTTTTTTTTTTTAAGGCCAACCGGAACCAGGACTGGCTATCCCGATTCTGAAACCAATTTTGAACCGGAAACTTAGGTTCCCGGTTCAAAATCGTCGATTCGGTTCGAACTAGAACCGGGGCCATGACTAATGGTGTTGATGTGTTTCTTGTGGATTGATAAAGATGTTAGGTAATGTTTAATAATCATTTATAAATGGTGATGTTTGATGATTTGGAGATGATGTTGTTGTGAATAAAATATTGAATTTGGAGATGGTGATGAGAAATTATTGAAGAAGATAAAATATTAATTTTTTTAATTATTATTTAATTATTTAATTTTAAAAAATAAAAGAAGGATATTTTAGACATTTTTATACTTTTTGCACAGTTGACTGTTAACGTTTAACGGTCTCAAGTTGACGGCAAAGAATGTCCATGTAACATTTATTAAATGTCAGGTGAGATTTATATTGATATATGTTCAAATTTTATTTATTCGTATAATTTTATCAAACTTTTAGGGTTATTTGTGTAATTATCCCCTTTTTTAAGGACTTTACCAATGGAATTGAAAGATTGGAATTGAAGAGGTTTCAGGTTTGAAGTCATTATTATATAAAAAGGCAGACAGAATAAATTGTAATTACCCCTTTTTTTTTTTTGGAATATTCCTTTTTACATTTTTTCCCATTAAAAAGAATTATTTTAGTCTTATTATTATTGTTTAAATTAGTACTTATCCTCCAGTGGAAATTCAAAATTAATAATCCAAACATAATTATCAATTTGAAAGAATTAAGTATAAACTACCTGAATTTTATCGAATTACGCACATAAATAATTTTATGATTTAATGATATTGATCTTCCTCAACGTTAACTAAAATTAGTCAAACTTAAATGGAAAATTTTTTTCATTATTATTTTTATTTATTTTAAAAAATATAATTTATTTTACAAAAAAGAGATTAATCTCCACTAGCCATCTTTGAGATGGATTGCAAGATAATTTTTTTAAAAAAAATTCAAAAAATATATAAAATTTCTTTTGATGGATATGTTCGAATGAAGATCTAGCCTCCCCTTGTTTGTGGCAACAGTCCATCGTAATGGTCGTGCCAGAAGCCTCCCTCTTTTTTGCGGAGACTGAAGCCTCCCTCATTAACCGTCGCGACAGACAGTAACTGTGAATAATAGGAGGCTCCAGCCTCTCCTTGCAATAGAGATCTAATTGTATCTCCACATATCCATCAAAATTGTTTTTAGCTTTCTAGTTTTTTTATTTGCATTTTTTTTATGACAGTAGAGATCTATGTTTTTTTTTCTTTTATGTTTTTTAATTATGTTATTTTATTTTATTTTTCAAATTAAATTAGTCAAAGAAAATGGGACATTTTAGTCTTTATCATTTTGATATGGTCAACCGTTAATGTTAACAATCTCATACTAATTACAAGGGAGGCCAATGTCATTAAATCGTAAAATTGTTTATGCATATAATTTAACAAATCTCATTTAGATTATAAATAATTCATTCTTTACATAGCACCAATCAAATGGATCGGGTAGTGATGATATTTGTTGTTATGCTTACGTGGCATAATCATATGATAGAAGCAATTTAAGATATCTTAAAACAGACGTACATGGTAGAAGTTGGAGATATATAGGATATGAATGAACATACGATAAAATTAATGGAGAGTTCGACATGCCCAAGTGCATCAATGCACTTTTAATGAATTGGTGACCTGTCCTAATATTGACCATTGATCTAAACTTCTCTAAAATCTAATTGTCATGACTTTGTCTGTACTTATGGCATTGTGATGCTAAATACGACCCGGAAACAATTTTAAATTTTGAGAACAACTTCAACGTTGATTAGAATGTTAAAGTTGTTTCTGAGAATAAGATAACGTTGGGAATAACTTTAATATTGGTGGGAACAACTTCAACATTCAGATCAACGTTAAAGTTGTTCTTGGAAACAACTTTAACTTTTGAAAAAAACTTCAACTCTGGTCAGAACAGTTAAAGTTGTTCTCGAGAACGAGTTAACGTTGAGAACAACTTTGACATTGGTGGGAATGAATTCAACGTTTAGACCAACGTCGAAATTATTCCAGGGAATAAATTAACGTTACAAAGACTGCTCACGTTATTTAGAATTTGGAATAAAGAAATATATTCTATGTAAAATATAAAGAAGCTTCGTTTGGAGATTTCTAATTGAGATATGAATATACTATGTAAAAAAAATTGTTTTTAAAAAGTTTCAAGCCTGGAAAAGGTTTTATAAAATTTTGAAAGATTAATAATGTCCGTTGAGCACCTCATGGATATGTCATAATAGATTCGAACACTTGCCCTAGATTGACTTCCAGATCATAATTGATCTAGTGAATAACTAAAGAAAAAAAATAGATGGGAGATAGATGCAGAAGAGAAAGAGAGTAGAAGAGAAGAGACATTCCAATATCTATATCGATATTTGGTCATTTGAGACGAGGGTCGCTTTTATTAGTTTTAATAGAATAGGAGAAAAAAAGAATTCCGTACCGTATCCGTGTATCCTTTATCCCTACGAAATACCAGACGAAAGCGAACGGTCTTAGAAAGGATATAATGAAATTCTTTGATTGGTTCTTCCCATAAAAATGATCCTTTTTATTTAAAATTGATGAGGTCAACAAACAATTCATTATAACTATAACAAAAACAAAAAAAAAATAGATATATAAATTCTAAAGAAATAAATAAGCAGAGAGTTCTTATTCGAAACGCCCTGTGATCTTCAACCAATTCTGCGCTTCAATATAATTACCGGGAGTGAGTGCGATAGCTTGTTTCCAATACTCGACAATTTTAACTTTTGAGAACAACTTCCACATAGGTTAGATCGTTAAATTTGTTCCCGAAAATAATTTAACATTCGGAACAACTTTGACGTTAATGAGAACAACTTTCACGTTTAAACCACGCCGAAGTTGTTCCAGGGGACAAGTTAACGTTACAAGGGGAGTAAGTTTAAATTTTGGGAACAACTTCAATGTTAACTTGTATATCCTATAAATGCAACATCCAAACATGCATTTACTTTTAATTTTATAATTGGAAGTACATGCTAATTTTAATAATCAATTAAGGAATAAATATTTCAAAATGAAAAATAAATTGAGGAATCTTAACATAAATAAAAAAAAATCTTAACATAAATTATTTTCTAACTTTGTGAAAATTTAATATAAAATATTTTTCGACATTCTCGATATTTCCTTTCAATTTCTGTTGTAATTTACAATAACAATTTTAGTAATTGTCAATTAATAATTTATATTAAGAAATTAATAATACAGTTAATGAAAAAGTTGTTGAAAGAAGAATCAACATCTTTAATATTGTTCCGTGACCTAATACATATTCTGGGATATAAAATTGCACTGTCTGTGACATATTTACACTGTCCAAGAAGCATTAGGGACTTGAAATACTACTTGGATCAATTAGAATGGTGATAAATTGTCACCCTTCCCTTTCGAAACTTGTTGCGCGGTGAAAGTTAAAACGAACTTCTTGTTGGAATATACAAGGGTGGACTGCTGACTCATCTTAAGTGTACACACATGGCGATGGGCCCACATTTATGATCTAAGTAACATGTACTGTGACCTAATACTCACGTTGGAATATAAAATGACACTGTCCGTGGCATAATATTTACATTGTCCATGACCTAATTGCAAGAGGTATTTGGAACTTGGAATTTCTAAAAATTGAACAAGGCATGAGTGGTAGGGGATACTACATAAATCAATCAGAGCGGTGATGAATTGTCTCCCTTTCCTTTCGAAACTTGTTACGCGGTGAAACTATAAATACATGTACATGTAGTCAATTGTTTAATGAGGCTTATCTGTGAACTAATGTATAAATTTGTATATCATAACAAATATATATATATATATATATATATTTTTTTTTTTTGTGGAAAACACATCAAGAAATTGCTTAGGATGTGCTCAATTTTTTTTTTATAATTACTTAGAATGTGTTTAATATTATTTTACAAAGTTAATTTAAAAAAATTAAATTGTTTAGATTTGATAATATTAAATATTTGAGATACATCTCTTAGTAATATACATACATATATATATATATATATATATATATTTAAAAATAAAAACAATAAAATCATGATAGTTTCAATATATGATATGAAAAAAAAAATGTAATAATAAAAAACTCTAATCATGTATGAAATATTGTGTAAAGTGTTTTCCTTTCTTGTTTTCATAATTTTAAGTAAATATTGGATATTTCTTTAAATTTTAAATTATTGAAAGATAAATTTAAATAATGTATAAATAAAGTTTTACTTTAATTTTATTGAATTATTTGAGCAAACTTATATAATAATAGAAATAATGTTGTTAGTTAATAAATTATAGGTATAATGATTTTTTAAAAACAAAAAAAAGTGATAAGGTGATCATTATAGTTTGTCATACTGTGCGTCAACAGGTAATTCATAATTCATTTAAGAGAAAATGGTGAGAAATAACTTCATCAGTGCACCGTCCATGTAAGGTCATCCAAACGCTAATTAGGAATAATTACAATTCGGTTCGAACCAAATCATGTGATTTTTAACTAGAACCGGTCGACCAGTTCCAATTAAGAATCAAAAATTGGAATTACCGATTCCAGAATTGGGGGGAACCAAAACCTGCTGAAACAATCGGTTTCGATTTGATTCCGTGTGTATTTTTTTTGTTTAAAAAATTATATATAAAACCATTGGGGCTTAGCCCCTATGGTTATATAGCAATGTTGGGCTACATATGTGGCCAATGGTCACAAAAATTTATTTTTATTAAAAAATTTAAATACATATTAAAAAAATTATTCCTTATACGCAAAACCAAAAACTATTTTTATTTATTTACAAAAGATTGCATAATTCATGCTTTATGATTTTCAGATGTGGGACAAAGGGATATATATACAAGCACTTATACCTTCTAATCACCTTCACAATAGATATATGATTTGACTTCCTTATTATTTTTCTAAATTCCACATTAAAAGTATATAAGTTTCGAAATCACCTCTACTTTTTTATATATATATATATAATCTTTGTTCCACGTTCAAAATAAACCTTTTACCCCTATCACCTTTTATTTATATGTATTTGTTTGGATTAAAAGCGGAATACCTTTGCTGCCTTATTTGAACTTCAAACTAAAATTTGTTTAGAACTCTCCGCCTCTTTGGCAAAAGAATTTTAAAAATGTTCTTAATGTGCCCGATGGGCTCGAGTCCGATAAGCTTAGTCCTTTAAATTTTTTTAATTTATCGGTTGTATTTTATTTAAATTTTATAGTAACAGCTTTTTAATTTTTTAATTAATTTTTTTAAAAAAATTTCAGTAGCACTTTTGAGAAAGACGACAACAAAAAGCCGAAAGAGCAGTGAATATTTTAGTAGGTGATTTCCTCAACTACCATTCAAAATTCCCTATTAGCAAAATATCGCAAGTCCCGTACATATTATATTGGTAATAATACTTTATTTATGGCAAAAGAAGAAGCAAAAGCTGCTGCTTCTTTAGATGAACCAAAACCAAACCCATCTCCAGTTGAGAGAGAGATGGTGACAAGTTCTTCAGTCTCCTTACCTGCTCCTAACCCATCATGGTTCACACCCAAAAGGTATTCTTGACTTTCTGCTATCTGTTTGGTTATAGAGAAAGTGTAAGGAAACTGAAAATATTAGAGAGAAAAAAAAAACAAAGTTTTTTCCTCTGTTTTTGCTTACCATTTGAAAATAAAGTGTTTGGCCAGAATTATATTAGTTAGGTGACTTACAATGAAGTCCAATAGATTAATTTATAATTCAGTTCTTGTAGTTTGAAACAATGTGGAATTTTGGATATGTTGTTTAATATATAGCTGATAACAATTATTATCAGTGTCTTTTTCTCATTTCCTTGTGTTTATAAATGTAATTGTGTGAAAGAATTCTATTTCACAGCCACAACGAATTGTATTTGTAGTGGGTAAAGTTTGTAGTCTGACTGGCAAAAGTCAAGGAATTCAACTAAAACTTATTTGAATTTGGATCTTTCTGGGTATTCCCTAACACACTCTTACATGTTCTTGAATTGTATTATGATAAGCTAATAACAAATTAGTGTGAGATCAGAATTAGTTTTAGCCATTGTTTTGTGAAAAATGTCATTTCTGTTTCAAGACAATGTAATTTTCCATGTCAGTAGCGATCAGGAGCTGGAATCGGGAATCTGTTTGAGTATTGTTCAGCTTCTCTTATAGGTCTTTTTATCTATGAGATCATGGAATTATTTATAAATCTATTTTAATAAACAAAATTGGCTAGGATAGTATGTCTTAAGGTTTGCTAATTTTATGACCCAAATATGAAAGAGCTGGTTCTTACTTTGGATTTATGACTAACTTTGTGATATTGTTCAGGCTACTAGCTATATTCTGCGTGATTAACATGTTGAATTATGTGGACCGAGGAACAATTGCGAGCAATGGTGTGAATGGAAGTCGCAAAACTTGCTCCGAAAGTGGTACATGCACATCTGGTAGCGGAATACAGTAAGATTTACTTGGAGGTTTCATATGAATTTGTGGAACGGTTTCTTGCCTCTGAGAAATTGGAGAGTATATATATAACTTTTCTATCGGTTTCATTTGGTTGATGATATTGAATATGATAAATTCAGTTATCTGCTGAGAGTATCACTTTTTAAGTCCTGACTGATAGACACAGCTTTGGTATCTCAGAGTATCTGTCCCTAGGATATAAAGAAGAGACATATAAACTTAATACTTGTTTTCCGCAGGAAAATGGAGATTTTCTCCAGAAATCTACTTCATACTTTTCGTAATGATTGTTTGAATGATATAGTATGGTACTAATATTAATCTACTACAACTTCCTCGGAATTCTGGTTGTGATAGTTCAGGCTCTGTTTGGCAAGGCTTTTACTTTGGGTTTTTGGCTTCTTGAAAGCTCTTCCTTTAAAAGCCATATATTTTTACTTTGCCTAGAAAAGCTTTTAAAGCTTAAAAGCTCTTCTCTTGAAAATTCTAAACACTCCTAAAATAGCTTTAAAAGCTCTTTTCTTGGAAAATCCAAACACTCCGAAATTAGTTTTTGGGTCCAAAACGCCAAAGTAGGCTTCCAAAAACCCTGCTAAACAAATATAACCACTTATATCTTGGGAAACAAATATGCAAGTGACATTTGATATTCATGTTTCACGTGTGTTCCATTTATCATTATCCAATCTCCGAGTATATAGGCCATCTAACTTACATAAACTTTTTATATGACTTTTCTACTTTAATGTAGCACCCCTAGCTTTGCTGCTTGTGAGTCGATATTTCTGCTAGAATTGATTAAATTCTTTACTTGTTTCTGATTCATTGTTGCTTATAGGGGAGACTTTAATTTAAACAATTTTGAAGATGGTGTACTATCATCTGCTTTCATGGTTGGACTTCTTGTGGCTTCTCCAATATTTGCATCATTAGCCAAGAGGTAATAGTCTTCTGGTGGTGCATTCTTGTCAAGTGTCAACCTATGATGGTGTATAACTTTTGCATTCTTCTAAGTTGGAACACTGGTTTAATATTCTAGATGTAATTGAAGAAATATATCTATAATAAAAATTATTGATGGTTAATATTATGAGAAACATCAATATGCAATTGAAGAAATATGTCTAATAAAAAAAAAATGAAATTGATTAGTAACTAATATAGCCAAATTTGACATTTGAATGTACTTTTGATGGTAAAGGATCAAGGTGAACCATTTTGAAACATTTGTTTGCTTCCCTTTTCTTCTTTTGACAAAAAAAAAATAATAAATAAATAAAAATTCATAGAACTCTCTATTTGTTTTGTTCAAATTGGAATACCGAGCCGCACAATATAGTTAGTCATCCCCCATCCTAAAACTCTCTCCTTCTAAAGGGTTAAAGTAACACTTGGCTACAAAGTCTGGCTGCAGTCAACCTTCAATTTCTCTGGAAAGTTATTGGTTTTGAAGATAAAAATTGTGCAAAAATATTCTTGAAGTGTTATGCTCATCAGCGTCATTAATAGTGAGTGAGTTCTGACAACTTGGAAAGTGGCAAGATTTCTTATTTCCACCCTTTTTGATAAGAGGCTAAGAGCCTTATCTTCTTTATTACAGTATACTCTTGGCCAGTGATATCCTGTAAATTTTAATCTTCCTAGTAAAATGAAAGAGTCCTTCCTATAATTTTGCATAACAAAGTTTTGTCTTAAAACAAGAAATCTTGAAGATGAAGTGGGACTTCAAAAAATATCTTCATGTGGACTTGAAAATCTCTTAACTTTAGTTAGCTATCTTAATAGTGTAGGATTGGAATAAAAACAGTTTGGGAATTGTTTTGCTCCATTTTCATATTTTAGTCCAAAGGTTATATTTGGTTTACTCTAGCGGATTTGCTTTGGATAAAATTCTTATATTTTTATGAAATTGTGCAGCGTCAATCCATTTAGGCTTATTGGAGTTGGGTTGTCAGTTTGGACACTTGCCGTAATTGGTTGTGGTTTTTCAATGGATTTTTGGTCCATTACAATCTTTCGCATGTAAGTCAGTTTCTTCTTAAATGTCTATACTCGTATCTTTATGTTTATGAGACGTGGTATATATATTGGTGAATAGTCTTACAAACCAAAAGACAAGTCTATTGAGTTATGCCATCATTAGTATATATACCCTTCTTGCTTTTTACATTTTCAATATTATCAACATCTTTTTTAGCTTCACATATGGTTTCTCTAACACTCTCCCTCACATATGATTCAGGGTTGCCTTTGATTGGCCACCTAATGTTTTTTTATTTTATTTTTTTCTTATTGTCATTTGGCAACTAGAAAACAAAGAGACTTCAAACCATTGCGTATCCGTATCGGATATGTGTATCTTACGCC
The DNA here is from genome assembly GCA_003430845.1 of Xanthoceras sorbifolium. NCBI lineage: Eukaryota > Viridiplantae > Streptophyta > Magnoliopsida > Sapindales > Sapindaceae > Xanthoceras > Xanthoceras sorbifolium. The sequence continues at coordinate 26,469,717 of CM010615.1, forward strand.
GGATCGTATATGTATCGGATACGTGTATCCTATGCCGGATCGTATCCGTTGACTTTCTGGCAAGTTTGACTTTCGGATACGGGGGATACGTGACGGATACGACACAGATACATCGGGATATGGCTGATTATATGGTTGGGATTTTTTGCAATTATTTCAAATAAAGGGGTCAGTTTCGAATATTAAAAAGCTTAGGGTCAAAAATGAATTTTAAGAATTTGGTTATGATGTCTTCCCATCAGGTATAGGTTTTCTTTTGTTTTTCTTTCAAAATCCTCTTGCTGCCTCTCCACCCCCTGAGCGGTTCCAGAAAAGAAAGAGAGAGAGAACAAGAGAAGAGGAAGAAAAGAAGAGAAAGAAGAAGAAAGAGAAGAGGAAGAAAATGTACCTTGGTAGCTACTTGTTGCTAAAGAAGAGAAGGGAAAGAAGAAGTTATTTATATTTAGATATATATATATATATATATTAAATGACATGTTCTGCCGTATCCGTATCCTAGTTTTTGGAGATTTGCTGTATCCCTGTATCCGTATCTGTGCAATATAGTTTAGCAGTGCTCGGCCTGGACCTATGGCATTTTGATGAGGTCCATACTCGGAGGAAAGAAAAAAGGAATAGGTCGCGGGACAGTGAGTACCACAACTTGTGTCACGACTCAGGGTCTCGAGCACAAGTTGCGACACTCACTGTTTCCAAATAAAAATTGAAAACAAAAACAGTGAATACCGCTACTCACCGTCACTGCGATAAGTCGCGATACTCACTGGAGCGTGACAGGCATTTTTTGGGCTGGCAGCAACAAGTTTTTGTGTTTTATTAGGTTTACTTTTTAGGTTTTTATATTTTATTAGACTTTTATTCTATTTCCTATTTGACATGTATTAGGATTCTATTTTAATTAATATTAGAATTGTTTTAGGATTCTATTATATTTGTTTCCTATTAGGGCTAGGTTAGGTTTAATGAGTTATTATAAATAGACTAAGTTTGTATTATTTAAGGGATTCAGATTATCAATAAACTTGAGAGAGACTTTCTCTATTTAGGCTTTTCTAAGCTTGGGCTAGTTCTAAGGCTAATAACCTAGATCTAGATTAATCGGCTTTTCTTGGGAATTCGTGCTCGAGGATCGCTTGCGCTAGGGCTAGAGCTAATTAACCCGCGTTCTAGAGAGTTGGTGATCCCTAATTAAGGCGATCTAACTCAAATCTATCGTGTGCGTAAGTTGTTTGGGGTGCAAGTTAGGGTTTATTGTTGGATCTAGACTTAGGTTCTCAATAATTTGGTACTTTCATTGAGAAGTTTTTAGGGTTCTTTAGGTAGTCAGTCAGTGGCTAAAAAAAAAAAAAAAAAATTTCAAAAAGCCATGGCGACTAGAGATGAATCGGGAAGTGGGTCGCAACCTACCAATCAATGGTTTGAAGCCATGGAAGAGAAGTAAGAGCGGATTTTTAAGGCTCTGGCAGAGTTGACCACATCCGCTAGGAACAGTCAAGAGTCCCTAGAGAGGATTGAACGAATGCTTGCTGAAAATAAGGAGAGAGAACTGGTAGACAGACGGACTCCTGGGGAAGAACGGAGGTCAGAAGGCTCAAGGTATGAGGCAGAACTTTCAGAATCAAAAGAGAAGTCATTCAGGAGACAAGGCGGACTCATGAGATAAGATTACCACCTGTTGAGCCAGAGTATGAGAGGGATGAGAAAGACAAAGAGCAAGTCATGGTTCAAGAAAGCAAGGAGCTTACTATTGGTGGAGTGTCACCCTTCATTGCCCAAGTAGTTGCAATTGAATATACCCCTGGATACAAAGATGAAAACACTGATGGTTTTACTGTAAAGGTGAAATCAGTAGATGGATTTCAAGGTATTGAGGAGGACATTATTATTATATCAACTGTAAGGCCCAACATTGGTGGATCAATTGGGTCTCTATTCAAGCCACAAAGGATTAATATTGCTCTTTCCAGGGATAGGCACTGTTTTTGGATTTTTGGGATTCTGCGGTATAGGAGTTGGCGAAAAGGACAGATAAGAGAAAGAGTTTGGCAAGTGTTGATGCAGATGTTTTCAGATGTTACCCTTGAGGGCAAGGGCATTCTTAAAGGAAGGGGGAATGATGAGGTCCATACTTGGAGGAAAGAAAAAAGGAAGAGGTCGAGGGACAGTGAGTACCGCGATTTGTGTCGCAACTCGGGGTCGCGACACTCACTGTTTCCAAATAAAAATTGAAAACAAAAACAGTGAGTACTGCGACTCACCGTCGCGGCGATAAGTCGCGACACTCACTGGAGCGCGACAGGCATTCTTTGGGCTGGCAGCAACAAGTTTTTGTGTTTTATTAGGTTTCCTTTTTAGGTTTTTATATTTTATTAGACTTTTATTCTATTTCCTATTATTAGAATTCTATTATATTTGTTTCCTATTAGGGCTAGGTTAGGTTTAATGAGTTATTATAAATGGACTAAGTTTATATTATTCAAGGGATTCAGATTATCAATAAACTTGAGAGAGACTTTCTCTATTTCGGCTTTTCTAAGCTTGAGCTAGTTCTAAGGCTAATAATCTAGATCTAGATTAGGTCCTCAATTATTGAAGGATCTGATATTATGTTAAATTTTTATACTTAGTGTATTTTTATTTTTATATTTGTGAGAAATGGTATATGTATTAGTGGATAATTTTACAATCCTAAACACTAACTTATTGAGTTGTGACATTCATTGGTGTATATACCCTTCTTTTGCTTTTTATGTTTTTAATGTGGGATTAATTTTCATCTTCTTTAGCTTTACATGTGGCTTCTCTAACCCTTGTGTTGTACCTTTCTTCTTTTTTTTGCTTTATGAATAATTCATTGTTAAGGCACAGTGTAATGCATTCATTTGATATTATGCTATCGTTGTCTCTCCAGGCTTGTTGGTGTTGGCGAGGCATCATTTATAAGTCTTGCAGCGCCATTTATTGATGATAATGCTCCAGTAGCTCAGGTTTTGTTTTCTTCTAAAAATTACAAATGAGCAGTAGCTGTTTTAACATAGTTACTAGGTTACGATCAATGGTTGTAACTTGTAATGAAATCAAAATATGAAGTTGTGTAATCGTATCAGAAAGCCTATGCATATGCAGATTACATTTGGATTAATGCTTCTCCAGTTCAAATGTATGGTTCTGGAGCCAAAGATTACTAGTACTGTCTTAGGTGTTTTTATCATGTCTTGTTCTAAATATAGCCCCCTTCATTAGGAACTATAAGATTTCAGATCTTGCACTTAAAAACCAACATGTGGTAGACTTGACTTTGTTCTCTGATTACAACACCAAGTGTGCAAACACCAATTTCCAACTTTTCCAATTTCAGAGTTTATAATTATTCTCTTAAAATGATATACATGTCTATTTTGTGTGAGAACGACTTGGTTATATTGTGTAATCCTTTGGTTACTCCCCTTCTTGATGTATCATTTGGTCTCAAAGGTTTTATGTTATTCCCCATGCTTTGCACTACTTGGAGAAGTGTTAAATTTTTATACTAGTGATATTTTTGTATTTTTGTATCAATGAATAGCCTTACAACCCAAAGCATTAACTTGTGGCATTAATCGGTATATATACCCTTCTCTCTCTCTCTCTCTCTCTCTTCTTTTTTTTTTCAATATAAGATTCATCACATCTTCTTTTGAGCTTTCATATATGGGTTTTCTAACACTCCCCAACATATGTGAGCCCGAGTTGGCTTTTATTGGCCACCCATTTTTCCTTATTATTATTATTATTTTTTTGAGTTGTCGTTTAGCAAAGTTCGGCCCAGGTCCATGATGACGTTTGTCAAAGACTTTGATACCATATTGGATTTTTGTACTTGTGATCTTTTTAGTATTTAGGAGAAGTGGTATATATATATATATATATATATATATATCCGTGGATAGCTTTACAACCTAAAGATTAGCCTGTTGAGTAGTGGCATTCATCGATATATATACCTTTCTCTTCACTTTTATATTTTTAAATGTGAGATTCATTCCATCTTCTTTTTAGCTTCACATATAAGTTCTCTAACAAGGAGATTATAGAATTGATAGGCCAAAGTTTGCTTTTTCGCAAAGCTGCGCTAGTTTCCAAAAACTAGGCAATTTGGTAGGTGTGAATGAATTGCAAAGTTCAACTGAAGTTGAGAGTCTTTTCAGATTGGTTTAAGAGTTCAATCCCCTTTTGATTTGGCTAGTTGAAATATCCTTTTTGACTAATATTAATAGGTCCTCGGAAGTGCTGCATTTGGAAATATCAAAGAAAATGATATCTGTATATTTTCAAACTTTTTGAGGTATATCCTTTTTCTTTTCAATGTGGTATGCCGAGGTAGTTATCGTGATTTCAAGTTTTTAAAACTTTTAACTCCTTTTAAAATTTTAATAGCTTGTGAATACAAATAGTTAAGTTTGTAAAATTGGCTGTAGTTCAATTCTTGATATCTAATTCGACATTTAATTTGATATATTTCTATTCTCTCTTTGCTCTTTTAGAAATGCACTCTTGTGTAATTTACTTCCTGCACTGGCTTCTAACCTGTCCTTTGTATCAGAAAACTGCATGGCTTTCAATATTTTACATGTGTATTCCAACTGGATACGCGCTGGGCTATGTTTATGGTGGCTTGGTAAGCTTTTTTTTTTTTTTAATTTTAATTTATCATGATTATTACCGTTCTTTTGTCAAACATTTAGTGCATGAGATTTAGCATCTTTTACAACTCTGTGTGATCTTTTGTAAGCATTTATTATAGATCATATTCTGAGTTCATCATCACTGGTTCTTTTTTGTTATTCATCCTTGATTTTGTTTCCGGGTCTAAATTCTAATAATCTTCTCTTAGTAGGTTGGAAGTCATTTTAATTGGCGTTTTGCATTCTGGGGCGAGGCAATATTGATGCTTCCATTTGCTGTTCTAGGTTTTGTGATGAAGCCTTTGCAGTTGAAAGGTGCAAGTTTTTTATAAATTAATTCGTTGTGATTTAGCAGACCACCTCTAACGGTTATTTCTAAACAATTTCTGGATACAGGTTTTGCTCCTGTAGAATCAAAAAAAGCAACAACAGCTACTGAGACATCTTCTGTAGAAGTTCATGGTACTGCATCTGCAAACCAATTCCTTGTTTCTGAAATTTTCCATTGTTTTATGGACCAGATGTAGAAACATATGCAGACTGAATGTGCTGTAGTAATATGTTAAAAACAAATTACTTAATAGCTTAAACTTTTCTTGCCATCTTAACATCTGATAAGTGCTTGCTTCAGAATTATTGTTTTTAAAGTTTAAAGATTCAAGTTTTGATGCATTGCATCAATTTTATATTTGACATGTTAAGGTACAAGTTTAATTTGCAATTGATTGTCAAAAGTAGTGAAATTTTGATATTTGTTCAAGTTGCTAAATAGCTCGGGACCCATGCCTTGGTAGTGAATTTGAAAACATGTATATACACACATGCTTGCGTGGGCACATGCATGCACACACACAAAAACACAAATATATATTAAGCTGCACTGTCTAATATTTCATTTCAGCCAATTGGTATTAAGTCCTTGGGTGTCCAAAGTGGTATTCTAAAATTCTGATTACATGGCCTTTTTACATTGTTTCTTAATCTTCAACCACTTTTCTGGTTAAGTTGAAATTCTGAGTTTCATTCAATAGCTTTTCACAACTCGAAGCCGTAAGTTTATGATCTGTCAATTAGTTCCTTATGCTTAGTAGATTTCTTTTTTTTGGATTAGTAATTTCTTCTTTTTATTTATTTTTTCTGAGTTGTTAAATTTATACATGATGCAGATACAGAAGTTACAGCTGGTGGAAATCACATGTTGTCTGTTGAGGATGTTTCCGAGGACAAAAGCTCAAATAAATCTTCCAAGTGCGGGCACACATCTTGACTCTCTTAATTTGTTTTTATATGATTGCATGAGTGCTGTTGGACGCCTTTATACTACTAGTTGTTTTAAGGTCAAAATTCTGCCACAATATATGAGTATTAAGCATACAATTAGCTAAATCATTGTTGGTCAACGATAAACTAATCAGCATAAACGATGTTAGAGTTTCTAGTTGAAAGCCTTCTGTGTGTGATCAGCACAGGGAGCAGGAATTGATTTACAAGCAGAAGACAAGTTTTGACTTTATGTAGATGAATTATCCCATATGCATTTTGGCTTTAGAACATTCGACATACAGCTTCATGGGATTATGGAGCAAGCCAAGTTTCACAAGGAATTTACAGCACCACTGAAGCAACTGTTTGGTGAAGTATCATATGAGTTGCCAAAATTTTTTTGAAGTAGCAACTTCAGAATTTTAAGAATGAGCAGTTTTAGATAACTGCTAACCTAAAAACTTAAGTTGTTAGAAAAAGTTCTAACAATAGCATTTAAACTCTTACACTCCCCCGCACGTGCAAGATCAACAGGCTTTGCCACATGCCCCAAGTCCAAACACAAACAAATAACAATAATCACATGGGGAACTCAAAACCTAGGCGCTCTTGGTGATACTGCTCTCGATTATCGTGTTAAGTAAGCTTTAGATCCAAAAGCCTAAGTTGCTAGGAAAGTGCCCAACGATAGTATTTAAGCACTTTTGATAGACATACAGAGCAATAGAAATGGCTCCTAGGCTTGGACTCAAGTAATATAGGGTTGGTACTTGGGATTAAGTTGGTTTAACTCTTTGATTGAGAGAAGTGAGAGAACAAGAGTTATAATTATTATTGTTATTGTTATTGTTATTATTAGAGAGAGAGAGAGTATAAGATGCATATACTTTGTTGAGGGATGAAAAATTGTTAGGCAAGCATGAGATTATTGCAAAAGTTTTGAATCATGTTTGTTCAATGCATAGGCCTGGTATTTTTTTTTTATGTAAGGGAACCACATATCGAAAAACTATTAGGGATAACACAAGAATTACAGCCCAAACATGAAAAATTTGGTTGGTGCAGATTCCAACAATAATGTTTTCTGTTCTTATTTGGGCCTTCCTTAAAAATTATGAAAGATACCAAAGTAACTAACATAATATTTGCTGCCTCAGTCAAATTGTTTTCAATTTTTCTTATTTAACAATTTGTTATCTGCAGATTCTTATTGGAGAAAATAAGTTTATGTTATCTGAATTACATAACTGCCTCCACATATGTTAAGATTTGATGATATTGTATATGACTGTATTTTAGGTTGAAATAGATGATCGATAATGCTGGGCTTTATGTATTTCAGGTCAAATGACACATCCGTTAATTTGAATCAGTTCTCAAGATTCATCAGAGACATGAAAGTTCTTTTACTCAATAAGGTGTACGTCATCAATGTTTTAGGTACTTACTCTCCTTTACATGTCTTGTGATTCTTTGTGGGGTTATTCTTTGATTCAGATTCACAGTTCTTTTGGATGAATCGTTTAATGTTTGGGTGGTGTTGGTGAAATAACAGAATTTATTTTTTATATCTGGGATATAATAATTTCAGCAGTTGTGTTACTTTACTATGTTATTGTCTGACAATTATTTGAGAATGTAAGTGGCTGTTTTCAGGGTACGTAGCATACAATTTCGTCATTGGGGCATACTCATATTGGGGGCCTAAGGCTGGTAAAAGCATTTATAATATGGTAAGTTTTAACCATTGATGTGATATTAGCACTTCCATATCATATGTTATGTTAAACTTTTCTTCTTCCTACAATCTCACATTATTTAAGCATATAGAGATAATCATCTTTAACAAAACCAAAGTAATGCCCAAACATGGCTGCATGGTTTAAAGAAGGGTTGCTTTGCAGACCAATGCATGATTTGATCTTTGGTGGAATTACAATTGTGTGTGGCATATTGGGCACAATAGCAGGAGGCTACATTTTGGATTTTATGACTTCAACAATCTCTAATGCTTTTAAGGTAGTGTAGAAAATAAAGAGGGGATTTCATTATTTATTTGTATCACATAAAAGAGCATATTTATAGGTACAGTATATAAAAAATATAGAAATGTAAAGTAACTTTTCATTTGTCCATTTTTGCAGCTTCTTTCAGCAGCAACACTTATTGGGGCATTATTTTGCTTCGGTGCCTTTTGTTTCAAGAGCATGTATGGTTTTCTTGCTCTTTTCTCCATAGGTGAACTATTAGTATTCGCCATTCAGGTATCTATTTTTCCAAAGCAGAAAAGCCTTCATCAATATCAAGATGCTCAAGTTAATTTTGCTAGTGCAATTATTGCATGCCTCTAATTGTCATGGAGAAAATTTTAATGTGTAAATCCAATGAACAGTGTTCTGCAAGTGGATAAGTTTACTTTTAATGCTTCAAGCAGCGTTCTTTATTTGGAAACTTGCTATTCCCTCACAGACTGAAACATGTAATAATTGTGTTACATGACGCATTATTTACGCCAGTGAAAATAATTTCAATTAATGGTATCACAACTCAGGTAAACTAAAATTATTTTGTATTAGTACATGTTTCCTTCTTTTCTTTTCTTTTTCTGTTCTTTTGTTTTCTCTCTCTCTCTTTTATTTTTTTATTTTTCCTGGAACAATCTATTGTCTGATATCTCTAGCTTCTTCATAACCTCAAGATTCACGAATCATTTGACCATAGTGCCAGGAGAGGTTGTTCAAGAGAAAACCTAGAAATTTTATGACATGCTATGTTAATGAGATAATATCTATACAGATGAGCTCTAAAGTGGTTTTTTTGTGTCTGTGTGCATGTTTTAAGTCATTCCTTGGTGTCCCTTAGCTGATGCTTTATTATCGTATAAAACATTATGTTATTAAAATTTAAAAACAGTTAATAATTATTAGTTCCAGGAGATGTCTATATTAAACTAGTTTATACACTTGTAGATAGATGCTGTAGAATTTTGTATTTTTAATTATCTGGGAACCTATGTCAAATTGATTTTGTGATACGAATATGCATTTTATAGGCCAGAATTTAGAAGAATCCTCAAAATGAATGGTTTATGTTTTTGCAGGGTCCCGTAAATTATATATGTCTCCATTGTGTTAAACCTAGCATGCGACCGCTATCCATGGCTATCTCTACCGTTTCAATTCACATCTTTGGAGATGTTCCTTCCTCACCACTTGTTGGGGTTCTTCAGGTTTGCCTTCGTATTCCATTTCTTTCCAAACACTGAAATTGGTATAATAGTCATTAAGATTATGCTAAATGCCTCCTTTTTAAAATTGTGTGGATGTTACAAATGTTTTTGGGTGACCTGGAAATGAAAAAGTATTCTTTTGTTTTTGATTGCATCGCTGATAAAAGAAACTGAAAATGCTTAAAAAGAGTCCAATTCAGTTGAGAAGAGTTTTCGGTTGAGACGAGGGGGATTGTAGAAAAATGATAATCTATTTTGTATTGGTAATTCAACCACAGTTTCCTTACAGGAGGAACCTAGGCTATCCTTATCAGGTTACTAAGCAATCTAAAAGCTTAAACTAGCAAAGGTTCAAATATTCTATTAACTTTAAGAGAGCTCCTCACATGAATGACTAATGGGTTTGTTACGTGGAACAAATTCAAATCTAAATACATATTCAATTGTAGGACAAATTTGAATACAAAGAGTAGTGAAATCATGTGAGGCATTTGAACTCAAAACCTCCGAGTAAATCCAATTCTAGTACCAGGTTGTCTATAACCCTTACACCTGCAAGTAAGGGCCTAAATAATTGTTTGTTTATTTATTTAGTTATTATAAGAAACTAGAATGATTGTATTGAAGATAGTAAATACAAAGGTGAACAAATGTCCACAATTCAATAACTTTCTGTGTACTACAAAAAGTGACTCCTATAGAAACTTTTATGATCTCTGCCCCAAAAGCAAAAATTGTCTATGAGGAATAATGCTAATGGAAGCCAAGCCGACAGGCCTTCTATTGAGGTGGGCGTATTCATTCTTTCAAGAATGGACTATGAGAGAGAATACAAGACAAAGCCCCCTGGCACCCTTGGCAAAAAGACTGAATACAAAGCTATCCCTAAACCGCTTCCCAATTTAGAAGGAAAAACAAAGTATTCAGGAACTCCTTGGAGACAGAGGCCCAAAGCAAAGCCAAGAATCTGTTCTATCCCATAAGCAATTAATGTCTTCCTCTTGTCTTTCTTCAAAATACTATTTCTCTCTTGCCAAATTACCTGCAAAAATGGAAGAACTCGTTTACATAAAACTTTAGCTGTCTCCCCTTCTAAAAGCATGGATATTCTTCATTAGTAATTAGCTACATGAAACCAGAGCCACCCACATATTCTTAGCTTCTTTGATCATTCTATTCCAAAGTCTAGATGCAATGTTTCAATGAAGAAAAAAGTGAACAATTGAATCCTCACTACTTTTACTCAAAATACAACAAGGAGAAATGCAAATTTTAGGGTCTAAACAATTGTAGTAAGCTCTAACAGTCTGCAACTAAATATTTATAGTGAGTGACCTAAATAATTAAAATTGTAACTGAAGGAAAGATGATACAGTTTCTTTCATGCAAAGTTACATATGAACAATTTCATGGTAATATAGCATTATGTCTATTTGTCACAATTTCATGGTAATATAGCAAAGTTAAAATTGAATTCAATGTATAATAGCGAATGATAGGTAAATAGATCCCATGAATAACTAATAGTATAAAGTGTACTTTGATTATCATCACATTCATGATCTACTTTGCCAATGAGGCGTCTGTACAATCTAATGTTTAGATGTTAATATGTACCCAAAAATGATTAGAGGGAGGAATCAACTGTAAACTGATGCAAAAGGAGAGCATATCTTCCTTCTTATTTATTTATTTTTATCATAAGAATATTTATAAGAGAAATTAGTATGCGTTACCCATTAGTCCAAACACCTAATATAAATAGGACATTGATGTCCCTTTCAATTTGATTTTTATTATAAGCCTCCTAACGGAAGTTAATAGGCTGGTAGAGTTTAGTTCCTGAATTGTATTATATACATCTTCCAACTGTCGTATTGATGGCTTAACTTTTGAGATATCTCTTTGGCAGGATTATGTTAACAATTGGAGGGAGACTGCTCTTATTCTAACAGCTATATTATTTCCAGCAGCTGTAATATGGTTTATAGGTAAGTTTTGTTAGTTATCTTCAGTAGTTTCTTGTGAAAACCACTCGAATTCTCTCTTCAAAGTTCATGAAATTTAGTAGGGGCTAAGGGTGTATTCGTAATCGTAAAGTAGTCCGTTTGTTTTTTTTTTTTTTTTTTGGGGGGGGGGGGGGGGAGGGAAGGGAATATAATCATTTTTTCGTTGTAATTCTTGATCCTTTTGATGGATGAGTATCTGTTCTAGTATCGTGCTTATTTGCCCAATAAAACTGCTGGTAAGCTTTAATATTAAAGAGTTTGGAACATTAAGATCAACAGGCAATGAAATTTTTCTGACAGTTGTCCACTGTAACAGGAATATTTCTGCACAGTGTCGATAGATTTAATGAAGATAGCACTCATCAAGTCACTCCGATAGAAAGGTCAAACAGGACACCTTTGCTTGAAGAGAGAAAGCCAGAAGCAACGGCATCTTTAGCAGAACCATAAGTTACCACCAAAAACTTGTCGTTTTTAATTTTTTGAATTATTCCTCTGAGAATATAGGTTAGATGAAGTCTGATTACAATGTAAATAATCTCTCTAGTTAAGAGTAGAATGTGTTTATATTTTCATTGTTATTAAGAAAAGAAAAGTACAAGCTTTATCATTTGAACAATGCAAAAAAAAAAAAAAAAAAAAATTTGCAATCCTTGGCAGCTTCAGAAATGCTTATTTTCTTTTTGAAAACAAAATCTGGTATTATAACATAACAATAAAACCAGATTACATCATAATCTGGGAATTTCCCATTACAAAAGCTTCAATACAAGGTGGGGTAGATTCTATCCCCACAAGTTCCTCTTCCATAAATAACGCAAACTTGGCTAAACCGTGTGCCACAAAGTTTGCCATTCTGGGCTTGAAACAAACTAAAGTATCAGGGGAAAGAAGCAAAAGATTTGAAATCTCAGAAATAATCAAATCAATATCAGACACAACTAAAATATTAGAGTTAATGAGGTTGACAACTCTTTCAAAATGTAACTCAATCACAATGGGACTGCAACCAATTTCAGCAGCAAGACGCAAACCTCGGAGAATGGCTAAAGCTTTAGCAATGTCCAACAAATAAGGAGTCTGAATATTTTAGGCACAAGAAGCCATTACATGACCTGCACTGTCACGAATCACCACCCCAATAACCTTAGCTCCATCTCTCACAGATAGAGCAACATCAGTATTAACTTTGAAAACTCCTACGTCTGGAGGTTCCCATTTAACATCCCTACGAAGACCAGCTGACCTTCTAACCAGAACAAAATCAACAACAGGTAAAGAAACTTGATGATAATCATGCAAGAACGAGCAAGACCATTCTACCAAATCTGAAGCATCAAGGATAGAGCGAGAGTGGAGAAATTTGTTTGACAATACCAAGCACGCCAGCAAACAAGTAAAAGTTGTTCCAAATGTAACTACGAAAGACAGGACCTGGCAGTGGTTAAAAAATCCAGAAAATGCGAGCCGTCCTTGAATGATGATGCAAAAGGATAATCGCAAGACTGTCTCTATATTTTAAGCTATGGGCAGCCCTAAAGGGCGTGAAAAGTCGTTTCAGGGAAGCAAAAACAGAGAGGGCAAAGGGTATGCACAGGTACTTTATGGACACGAAGGTTAACCCGAGTAAGAAGTAGAGATGACCTCAGTTTGGTTCGAACTGTGGGCGAAGCGGTAGTGAAGCTCAGGTGGTGATGCAAGTGTGCGGTGAGCATAGTAGCCCCCTCGGGCATGCTCCTTGTACAACCAAGCGAAGAGCTAGTAAGAGCCGAAATGGAATATCGAATGTAGTGTAGAATTGGATTTGAAGCTCTTTACTAGGATTGGAACAAGCATGGAACGAGTATCCACATGACATGCGGTTCCTAACTGGACGGCCCAATTTTGGTTCCGGTTAGGAAACGGGAATCGAACTGGGACCAGGCGGTCTTGGTTCCGATTACCCATTTTTTGAAACTGAAATTGCCGGTTTCAGAACCGACGGGAACAGTAACCTTGGTTCTGGTTCCAATATTAAAAAAATAATAATAATATTACTGTTGGGGCATGGCAGGCCCCAACGGTTATATGGCTCAAGCCCAACAACAGCATTGCTGTTGGGCAGTTCGACCAAATTTTAAGAAAAAAAAATTAAAATAATAATAATAATATAACTGTTGGGGCCATGGATGTTGCTGTTGGGCTAATTTTTTTTTAAAAAAAAATTGGGAATTGCAACCGAAACCAGTGTGGAACCGTCGGTTCCAGGAACCTACTCCATAATCAGAATCGATGGGGAACATTGGTTCCAAAATCAGAATCGGTACCCCATAGTTTTAGTTACGGTTTTCCCTCCTAGAGGAACCGGAAACGTCAATTTCAGAATCGAAACCGGTTGTTCCAGAACCGCGGCCATATGTACTGGGAAGCCAATCGTGACTTGCCCTCCAAGCAAACAACCGGACTTTTAGAGAGATGTGAAGCTTCCACAAGATCTTCCACCAGTAGAATCCAGGAGAAGGAGATGAACCACTAGGTAATGAGCGGGAATTAAAAGCTGTCCAATATCCACTTTAAACAGTAAAATTCCCAAACTTATCAAAATGCCAACAAATGATATCACTTACTGTTGAATACGCAACAGGCAATTGAAGAATTGCATTAGCTTCCACCTCATCAAAAGATTGACGAATGAGTGAATTATTCCAACTACCTGAAGGAGATTTGACATCACAAACTTTTGCTTCCAAACCCATGACTGGTGGAGATTGAATTTTGAATGTGTGATAGCGTGGTATCCACCTATCACGACAAATACTAACCGAAGAACCACTTCCAATTCGCTAACGAGAGCCACGCTCAATCAATTCTCTACCTCACAACAAACTACGCCATATGAGAGAAACAGAAGCTGGAATCGAAGTCTCAAGAAATGAGCAATTTGGGTAATAAATTGATTTAAGAATTCTGGCAGCTAGAGAGTTGGGGTTGTGAATAAGTTGCCACCTGTAACACCCCTTAACCCGATCCACTCGGACCGAACTAAAGAGCGCTACCATATACTGAAATCTCTGACTAAATTTTATAAATCCAAATACAAAAACAACTGTATTTAATATTTGGAAACAAAAAGACCAAATCAATTGCTGAAAATTTTGGTAGAGTTCCCTCTGATTTTCTGACTTCCAAAAACCTGGCTGCAATCAATTCATAAAATTTAACACTTCTAATTTATTAAATCACTTTTGCGCACCCTTCCAAATTCAGTGCGTGTAACACCCCCTGACCCGACCCGGCTGGATCGACCCAGGAAGCACTACTCGGGTTTTCAAAACTTTCTCAATTCATTTTATAATTATTATTTTTTAAACCATTGTGAGCCCATCAAATAAATTTTCAAACCATTGGAAAACCACATAATTTATAATTTTTAAAACCATTTTCGAGTGAGCCCATCGAAATATACTTTTTACAAAAATTTCGGCAGAGTTCCCTTTGTTTTTCTGATTTCCCAAAACCTGTTTTTCCACAACTCAAATCAAACACAAATTCAATAACACTTCAAATCTCATTCTCAATCAATTGCGCACTCTGCCATTTAGTGCGACTTTCAAACAATTTATAAAATAAAATACTTCAGAATTCAATATTTACAAACATTCTAAAAATGAAAAACAGAAATCATAAACCAATTAAATTACAAAACAGAATTATACAAAACGTTTACAAATTTTTTGTATATACATGCATATCAATCATAATACACATCAACATAAATATCTACCCCAGAAATGTGACTCTACTCCTCTGTCTGCAGGAAACTCCTCTTCAGTCTTTTGCCTCTTCAGTCTCCCTGGTACCTACGCGTTAGAAACAAAACTAACGCGCTAAGCATATAGCTTAGTAGGTGTACACTAAACTCAAATATGAAAATCATAAATAACTTTTAATAAGAAACATATCACAATATATATATATATATATATATATATATTTCAATTCTAATCATTTACAGAAATAATCATTTTAACTTCAAAATCAAACCATAAAGCAGTTATAATCACTTTAACTTCAAGAATAAGATCAATATATAGAATCGATTAATAAAGTCACTCACTTCACTTCAATTCTGGCCCGCTAGAATACTCAACATAATTAGGACTGGAATATGGGTCGTTCGACTACAGTGACTGTTTGTCGAACATAGCTCCCACCCTAGGACGAATCCTAAGAGTGGTACGTATCTCCCTACTCTAGGACCGAGTGATCGGAACCTAGAGAGGTACATAACTCCCTATCCCAAGAACGAATCCTTAGGAAGGTACGTGTCTCCCTACCCCAGGACGAATCCGTGAGGAGGTACGTGTCTCCCTGCCCCTGGACGAATCCATAAGGAGGTACATATAGTCATCAATAACATATCAATATCGGTGCAGTACTGCTCACTGAACCCAGCTGGTATACCAACCTCCTATATCCATTTCTATGTCTAAGTATCCTAGGGCCGTTTCGATAAACTATTTTCAAACGTTCACTGTATTTACCAAACAATAGGAACATTCGATTTCAATAACATAAATTTTTCATGGAAAAATAAACAATATTCATATAATAACCGAAAACAAGTAATTTCCACGAAATCGAAATAATAA
The DNA here is from genome assembly GCA_003430845.1 of Xanthoceras sorbifolium. NCBI lineage: Eukaryota > Viridiplantae > Streptophyta > Magnoliopsida > Sapindales > Sapindaceae > Xanthoceras > Xanthoceras sorbifolium. Next base: position 26,485,513 of record CM010615.1, read on the forward strand.
AAATACGATCAATAATAAAATCATTCCACAAAAATAAAATCAACACATAAAAATAAAAGTCTTATAACAAATCTCAAATTCAAACTAAAATACTTAATACTTTTCGTAAAGATTTCGAAAACGAAGGTACACCAACCTGGATACCGTTTTTCTTTCGACTATCGCGGTTATAGGTTTCTTTTCCTTTCCCTTTCTCTTTCTCCTACACTTTCCTTTTCTCTTTCCTTCATTTTCTCTTCTTCTTCTTCTTCCTCTTCTTCTTCTTTCTCTTCTTTCTTTCTTCTTCTTTCTTTCTTTCTCTCGGTCTCTCACTCTCTCTTTTCTCTTTTCTCTTTTCTGTGGCTTCTGCGAGAAGCCAAATTTTTTTTTATATTTTTCGGTCGTCGCGACCTGTGGTCGGGCCACCAGGTCGCGGTATTCGCTGGAGCGTTTCCACTGCCTTCATCGCGAGCACACCTCGCTGTACTATGGTCGCGCTGGTGGTCGCGTTGCTCACTGTCAGAATTTGACATTTTCATCGCGAGCAGTTCATAGCGATCTGTGGTCGCGGTGACTGGTCGCGATGGTCACTGCTAAGAATCACCATTTTTCATCGCGAGCAGGTCATCGCGATCTGTGGTCGCGGTGACCAGGTCGCGATACTCACTGCCTTGGTTTTCACTTTTCACGCATTATTTTTGGACCGTTCCATCTGGTCCACTTGGAAATCATAAAAATAAACATACTTTTAATTACATTTACACCCCTTCCAATCACAAAATTTATTTTCACATATTCAAAATTAATTATCCGAAATCCGGGATGTTACAGTGCGACTTTCCAATCATTTCATCGAAATATATAATCAATATCAATTCGAAAATAACATAAATAATATTTTCCAACAACATAAACATTTAATAAAAACAATATTTACAAAACTTAACTGTTTACAAATGTTTACAACATTTTTCTGTATATGCATGCTAACAAAAACCATATATACATATAAAACACAAATAACTACTTAAAAATACAGGACTGATGTGACTTTGAGCTCTACTCCTGCAGTTTCAACTCTTCTCCGTCTTTGTCTTCTTCATTATCTCTTTTACCTACGTGTGAGAAACTCAACACGCTAAACTTATTGCTTAGTGAATGTACACAAAACTGAATTTACAAATTTATTATAACAATAATTATATCAATTTATCAGAAATATAGATAACAGATAAATATTCAAATATGGGCCTCAAATCAAATCAAATACTTTCAATTCACATCACCTTTTGAATTCAAAATCAAATAACATTACAATTATTATTTTCACAATTACACAAATAGTCTCAAACTACATTTCAATTTCTATTTCGGCTCCTGATACACATAACATATTTTACTGGACTGGATTACGAGTTGTTCGGCATCGGAACACATCGGGCCTACCCACCGAATGGTAACTCAGGCACACATTTCCAGCATCGGACACCAACAGGGCTACCCGCCGGAAATGTCCCAAATCAATCTCCCTACCCTAGGACCGGCACTCGGGGCCTGTTACATATCTATAGGGTGGTACATCATAATATTTTGGTGCAGTACTACTATATAACCCAATTGACATGTCAATCTCATATATCCATATCTATGTTAATATATATCAGAGCCATTTCATAATATGATTTCTCAAATTCAATGTCAATTCATTTCTTTTCTTTCAGAATCGTCAAATTCAACTTTCAAATCATTCAATTTCGATTTCGAAATTTCAATTTCACAATACAGATTCACAAATCACTCTTTTATAATCAAATTCAATAAACACATTTACAAAATCCAAATATATCATCAATAATTATATAAAAGAGACTCAAAATTATATTCAAACTTATTTCACAAATCAATATCGAATCAAATTGCCCCAAAATCGTTTAATCAATTTATCACAAATAATATATATTCAAAATCACTTTCAATTATATTTCACATATCACTAATAGAATCAAAACATATTAAATTCAATTCATAATACCATCCACAATTAATTTTTCAAATTTATACCATATTTTGAGAATACGTAAATCAAATCAAGTCAAAATCAATTTCAATCTGTGAATGCTAATCAAAATGGTTCAAACAATTCAAAACCAATAAAATTCGATAAATCCAAAATATTCTGAAAAAATTTAACATACGAAAACTAGTGTATACGGAACCTGGATAACTTCCCAACACTTTTCTTCTCTTTTTCCTCTTCCTTTCTTCTTCTTCTTCTTCTTATTCCTCTTCCCTTTCTCTCTCTTATTTCTCTCTTCTCCCCGGCCTCTATTCTGTTTTACTTCTGTTCTGTTTTTGTTTTCATTTATTTTCTTCTCCTCACCGCTTCATTAATCGTTTGGTGCTATTTTTTTTATTAAATTTTCGCTACCGCGACTGCGTATCGCGAGCGGTGGTCGCGCTGTCAGGTCGCGGTACTCACTAGTCGCGATGCTAGTCGCGGTGCTCACTGTCAAGTTTTTCTTCCTTTTCTTCACATATTGTTCTAGAACGGTCCAATTGGTCCACTTGGAAACCTAAACATCAAACCAATGAATCACATTGTTTATACCACAATTAAGATTACAAATCTCACTTAATACTTTACATATTTATGCGAAATTAGAGATGTTACACCACCCCCGCTTTGCTAACAAAGCTTGATTAAACAACCCCAAATTGCGAAAACCCAATCGTCCTTCACATTTATTTTTGCAAAGAGCCTCTGTAACATCCCGGATTTCGGGTAATGAATTTTTGATATATGTGAAATATGTGAAAATAAATTTTTACTATTTGAGGGGGTGTAAACGTAATTAAATTAAAAGGAGGGATTTCCTCTCCAATGTCATTTCAGCCACTGCAGCCTGTAAATTGACCAGAAAGGGGTGTGAAGCATATTTGGCACAGGTGGTTGATTCCAGAAAGGTTAATGCTGACATTCAGAATATACCCACTGTGTGTGACTTTGCAGATGTGTTTCCAGAGGAGCTTCCTGGTTTGCCACCTCAGAGAGAAGTGGAGTTTGTGATTGATGTGGTACCAGGTACGTCTCCAGTATCGATAGCACCCTATAGAATGGCACCAGCAGAACTGAAAGAATTGAAGATACAGTTACAGGAATTGCTGGATAAGGGCTTCATTCGGCCCAGTGTATCCCCTTGGGGAGCCCCAGTCCTGTTTGTGAGGAAGAAGGATGGGTCCCTGAGACTGTGCATCGATTATAGGCAGCTGAATAAACTGACTGTGAAGAACAAGTATCCGTTGCCTAGAATCGATGACTTGTTCGATCAGCTGAGAGGAGCTTGTGTCTTCTCAAAGATAGATCTGAGATCAGGTTATCATCAGCTGAGAATAAAAGAGTCAGATGTTCCGAAAACTGCATTCAGAACCAGGTATGGGCATTATGAATTTGTAGTGATGCCATTTGGGCTGACTAATGCACCTGCAGCCTTTATGGATCTGATGAACAGAATATTCCGACCATACTTGGATCAGTTTGTAGTAGTCTTTATCGATGATATCCTGGTATACTCACAGACAGCTGAGGACCATGACAGACACCTCAGAGTAGTATTACAGATTCTGAGGGAGAAGCAACTGTATGGAAAACTGAGCAAATGTGAGTTCTGGTTGCCTGAGATTGCATTCTTGGGTCACATTGTGTCAGCAGAGGGTATTAAGGCATATCCGAAAAAGATTGAAGCGATAGTGGAATGGAAGCCTCCTAGAAATGTGACAGAAGTCAGAAGTTTCCTAGGCTTGGCAGGTTATTATCGACGGTTTGTGAAGGGGTTTTCCTCCATAGCAAGTCCGTTGACCAAGCTACTGCATAAGAATATCAGATTTGAGTGGACTGACAGATGCCAAGCAGCTTTTGACCGATTGAAGGCAATGCTTGTAGAGGCTCCAGTCCTGATTCAGCCTGTTTCAGGTAAAGACTATGTGATTTATAGTGATGCCTCACATCATGGTTTGGGATGTGTATTGATGCAGGAAGGCAAGGTGGTTGCATATGCGTCCAGACAACTGAAAAATCATGAGCTGAACTATCCGATTCATGATCTGGAACTTGCAGCCATAGTCTTCGCACTGAAAATATGGAGGCATTACTTATATGGTGAGAAATGTTACATATACACCGATCACAAGAGTTTGAAATATCTGCCTACCCAGAGAGAGCTCAATTTGAGACAGAGACGATGGATGGAGTTGATTAAAGACTATGACTGTATAATCGACTACCATCCAGGAAAGGCGAATGTAGTCGCAGATGCTCTGAGCAGGAAAGCATTGTTTGCTCTGAAAGCCATGAATGTGTATTTGCAGCTGAATCCGGATAATACAGTGATAGCTGAATTGATTTGCAGACCCAGTTTGATTCAGCAGATTGTAGAGAAACAGAAACAGGATGCTAGAATCCAACTGATATGTGAACAAATTCCAGAAGGGAAGCATCCAGACTTCTCAACCAGAACTGATGGTATTGTGTGTTTCAGAGACAGGATTTGTATTCCAGAAAATGAAGAATTGAGAAAAATGATCCTGACAGAGGCACACAGTAGTTCGTATGCAATGCACCCAGGTAGCACGAAAATGTACAGAGATTTGAAAACTCAGTACTGGTGGTCCGGAATGAAAAAGGATGTGGTGGAATTTGTGAACAGATGCTTGATTTGTCAACAGGTGAAAGCTGAACACCAGGTTCCATCAGGATTGTTACAACCAATAGCAATACCTGAATGGAAATGGGATCGCATCACTATGGACTTTGTCACCGGATTGCCACTCACCCGGAGTAAGCACGATGCAGTATGGGTTATAGTGGACAGATTGACGAAGTCGGCACATTTTCTACCTGTCAGAACTGACTACTCTCTGGATCGGCTGGCAGAATTGTACATCAGAGAGATAGTCAGATTGCATGGAGTGCCTGTATCCATAATATCAGATAGAGATCCGAGGTTTACATCCAGATTCTGGAAGAAGTTTCAAGAAGCCTTGGGTACTCGACTGAGTTTCAGTACAGCCTTCCATCCGCAGACAGACGGCCAATCAGAAAGGGTAATTCAGGTGCTTGAAGATATGCTCAGGAGTTGTGTTATTGAGTTTGAAGGAAGTTGGGCGGATCATCTTCCATTGATTGAGTTCGCCTACAACAACAGTTATCAGTCGAGCATAGCGATGGCACCGTATGAGGCACTGTATGGAAGGAAATGCAGGACTCCATTGTGCTGGACAGAGTTAGGAGAGGACAGGTTAGTAGGCCCAGACTTGATCAGACAGACTGAGGAGAAGGTGAAGATTATCAAGGACAGATTGAAAGTTGCTTCTGACTGACAGAAATCATATGCAGATTTGAAAAGAAAAGAGATAGAATATGAAGTCGGTGAGAAAGTGTTTCTGAAAGTATCTCTGTGGAAGAAAGTGCTTCGATTTGGCAGAAAAGGTAAATTGAGTCCTAGGTTTATTGGGCCATACGAAATCATTGAACGTGTGGGACCAGTAGCCTACAGACTAGCTTTACCTCCAGAATTGGAAAAGATCCATAATGTGTTCCATGTATCGATGCTGAGGAGATACAGATCTGATCCTTCCCACAGAGTTCAGGCCGAAAGTATTGAAATCCGACCAGACCTGACATATGAGGAGGAACCAGTGCAGATTCTTGATCGGGAGATCAAAGAACTAAGAAATAAAAGAGTGCCATTGGTGAAAGTTCTCTAGAGGAACCATAAAGTTGAAGAGGCTACCTGGGAAAGTGAAGAAACGATGCGACAGCAATATCCCCAACTGTTTCATTGAGGTAAATTTCGAGGGCGAAATTTCTTAAGTGGGGGAGAATTGTAACATCCCGGATTTCGGGTAATGAATTTTTGATATATGTGAAATATGTGAAAATAAATTTTTACTATTTGAGGGGTTGTAAACGTAATTAAATGTATGTTTATTTTCTGATTTCCAGCGGAGCGGATTGAATAGTGAAAAAAAATGAAAAATGAAAATTGAAAAAACTGAACCAGAGAGTATCGCGACCTGGTCACCGCGACCACAGGTCGCGATGGCTCGCTCGCGATGAAAAACGCAAAATCTGGCAGTGAGTACCGCGACCAGTCACCGCGACCACAGGTCGCGATGGACTGCTCGCGATGAAATTGTAAAAAAAAAACAGGCAGAGAGCAACGCGACCATTCGCGCGACCAGGGTGCGCTCGCGACGAAGGCGGTGCGCGCACTCCAGTGAGTGTCGCGACCTGGTGCCGCGACCACAGGTCGCGACGGCGGTCGCGGTAGAGAAAAAAATATAAAAAAAAGAAGAAGTTTCTCGCAGAAGCGAGAAACACATAGAACTCAGACAGAGGGCAAGAAAGAGAGAGAGTGACCGAGAAAAAGGAGAGAAAGGAGAGAAGAGAAGAAAGAAAGAAAAGAAGAAGAAGAAGAAGAAGAAGAGAGAAGAAGAAAGAGAGAAGAAGAAGAAGAAGAAGAAAGAAGGAGAAGAGAAAGGAAAGGGAAGGAAACGAAATCGTAAAAACGCGGATTTCTAGAACGAAAAACGGTACCGAGGTTGGTGTACGTTTGTTTTCGAAATCGTTACGAAAATATTCGCTGTTGTTTTGTTTTCGTTTTCATTTTTCGTTATTGTTTTCGGTTCGTTTTCGATTTTGTAGAGATTTCTCGCATTTGATTTTCGTATGAACATTGTTTATTGTCTTTATTGTTGAGTTTATGAAAAATCGATGTTGATATCTTTATTTTGGACTATTTTGGACTGATTTTGTGATAGATTATATTTCGATTGTATTTTCGAACATTTCGATTTCATTTAAAATAGTTGATTTTGGACTGATTTGTGATAAATCGTATTTCAATTTCGATTTCGAACATTTTGACTGTTATGATTTGTGAAAAATACTGCTCGCATGACTATTGTTCATGATTTGTACTATATTGTGATTATTGTGAAAATCGTTTATTGAAACGGCCCTAGGATACGTAGACATAGAAGTGGATATAGGAGGTTGGTATACCAGCTGGGTTTTATTGAGCAGTACTGCGCCGATATTGATTGATTGATATTGATGATATTGATGTACCTCCTCTTGGATTCGTCCAGAGGCTGGGAGATACGTACCTCCTCGGGATTCGTCCCGGGGGTTGGGAGTTAATGTACCTTCCCAAGGATTCGTTCCTCGGATAGGGAGCTATGTACCTCTCTAGGTTCCGTACCCACGGTCCTAGAGTTGGGAGATACGTACCTCCTCAGAATTCGTTCTGGGGGTTGGGAGCTTAACCCATATTCCAGCCCGTATATGTTTAGTATTCTAGCGGGCCAGAATTGATTTGGAATTGAAAAGTGTATTGAATGTTTTTATTGAACGAAAATTATATATTGACCTCATTACTGAAGTTCAAGTGCTTGAAATTATTATATACTTTGATTCTGAAATTTAATTGTTTTAAACATGATTTGAATTGACATATATATATATTGTGATTTATTTATTATTAAAAGTTATATATGTTTCCATATTGAGATTTTAGTACACCCACTAAGCTTTATGCTTAGCGCGTTAGTTTTTGTGTCTAACGCGTAGGTACCAAGAATCCGGACGAAGGTAAAGACTGAAGAACTGGAAGAATTGCAGACCGAGTCACAGGATTGTACAGTTGGGTAGCGATATTTTTGTTATGTATATATATATTCTGAAAGCATGCATATACAGGGAATTTGTAAATATGTTTTGTAAAAATGTTTTGTAATTAATTATTTTATGATTACTGTCTTTTATTATTTAAATGTAAATAGTAAAGTCTGATTTGTTATTATTTTATAAACTATTTGTGAAAGTCACACTAAACGGCAGAGTGCGCAACTGATTGAAAGTGATAGAAGTGTTTGTGAAAAATGTGAATTTTGGATTGATTTGTGGAAAACAGGTTTTGGAAAGTCCGAAAAACAAACGGTACTCTGCCGAATTTTTGTAAAAAGTTTTAAAATGTTTTATGGGCTCACACTGATTTTAAAATGAAAAATGAAGTTTTGAAAAGATGTGAAAGTCCGGGTAGCGCGCCCCGGGTCGGTCCGGCCGGATCGGGTCGGGGGGTGCTACAGCCTCCCTTTTACACCAATGCAAACCTTTTTTATCACTTGAATTACCCCACCAGAAATTAGCTAAAATTGGATGCAGATCCTTTATGAGAGTTTGAGGAAGCTGAAATAGATTTATTGTGTAAGAAGGAATAGCTTGGATGACTGCTTTAATGAGGACTTCTTTAGCTGCCGCAGAGAACAACTTGTTTTGCCACCCATTCACTTTTTTCCACACTCAATCTTTAATTGAAGCAATAAACAATGTCTATTTTTTCCATCGAAACTTGGGATGCCCAAGTAGCGATCAAAGCAATCAACGCGTTGGACCCCAAGAATTTCTACCATCTCTTGAACTCGAGAAACATTAATTTTTTTGCTACAACAGACCGTGGACTTCTCAAAATTCACCATCTGGCCAGAGGCGGCGGAATAACAATCTAACACTTCTTTTAAATTGACACAATCAGTTTTAAAAGCTCAAAGGAAGAATAAAATGTCATCCGCAAAAAAGAGATGCGAAACAATAGGATCAGACTTGCCACAACTGTAATGTCTCTAATTTTTCGTAATTACGAAAATGCCTATAAGTATGTGATTTAAATTGGTGAAAAGTATATATATTCGATATATAGTGTATAAACAAATAGTGATTTTAATTGATTTATCTCCCATGAGAGATATTATTTTCATGGTGCATTTGGATAATAATAGGTCCAATTGAATATTGGTGAAGTCAATTTGGTGATTGGATAAGTGTGAAATATTTTTGGAATATTATTGAGATGGAATGTGATTGGTGGGTTAGTTTGATAATTCAAGGATGATTGGTAAATCACATGTAATTAATTGTGAAGTTGTTGCCATTTTTGGATTTTAAGAAGTTTAAGGGAGCAAATTGCAATTGGTGATATATATATATATATAAGCTTGACAAGTGGAATTCCACTTGTTCAAACCAAAAAAACATAAAAGCAAAAGATAAATTGCAAGTCAAACATGGCACAGCAAAACAAAACCAAAAAAAAATTACACATGCAACCAGAAACATAACAGAGGCGGTGAGGCAAAGAAAGAAAGAAAGAGAGGAAGAAGAAAAGAAAGCCGAGAGAAAAGGAAGAAGAAGGAAGAAGGAAGAAGAAAGAGAAGAAGAAGAGGAAGAAGAAGAAGAAGAAAGAAAGAGAAGAAGAAGGAGAAGAAGAGAAGGAAGTTCCACTTGTTCAAACCAAAAAAACACAAAAGTAAAAGATAAATTGCAAGTCAAACATGGCACAGCAAAACAAAACCAAAAAAAAATTACACATGCAACCAGAAACATAACAGAGGCGGTGAGGTAAAGAAAGAAAGAAAGAGAGGAAGAAGAAAAGAAAGCCGAGAGAAAAGGAAGAAGAAGGAAGAAGAAAGAGAAGAAGAAGAGGAAGAAGAAGAAGAAGAAGGAGGAAAGAGAAGGAGAAGGAGAAGAAGAGAAGGAAGAAAGGGTGATTCAAGTTCGGTATACACTAGTTTTAATTTTTTCAGAATATTTCAGAATAATCGAATTTTATTAATTTTGAATTATTTGAATTATATAGATTAGAATTTATAGTTTGAAATTGATTACGTATTGATTGTGAATAATATTACAAATTAATTTTAATATGTTATGATTTTATTATTGAGATGTGAAATATCATTGAAAGTGATTTGGAATATATTATTTTGTGAAATGTATAAAAAAAAAGAGTAAGACACCCTTTCTTTCCCTTTTTGCATTTTCGCAGAGCATTCAAACATTCATACCCAACAAGCGCATTATCTAAAATCAATCGGTCTGGAAGAAAAGCACTCTGAGTTTTTAAAATCACACTACTCAATACTGCTCGGAACCGATTTGTCAGGGTTTTAGAATTAATTTTATATGCGATATTGCATAAACTAATTGCCGGTAGTCTATCATACGCTGAGGGTTTCTAATCTTAGGGATAAGAGCAACTAATGTTGAATTTAAAGCTTCCAAAGAATCTTCCTCATTCAGGAACCCCAAACAGACCGCAGTAACATCCTTTCCAACAGTGTCCCAATGACGTTGAAAGAAACATGCGGGCATACCATCACGGCCGGAGATTTAGATGGAAACATTTGAAAAACAGAATCTCTTATTTCTTGAGCGGAAAAATCACCACCAAAATCTCATTCATAGACTCTGAAACTATAGGGGTAACACAATTTAAACAGTATTCATTGCCTGTTGGGACGGATTTGAAGAGGAAAAAATGCATGTAAAGTAATCAAGAACGTTAGTTTGAACAGAGGCTTTATTAGTGCAGAAAGTTCTAGTTGTATCTAGTAACCCAGTGATCTTGTTATGAGACCGACAATTAGAAGCAGTTCGATGGAAATACTTTGTATTTTTATCTCCGCTTGAAAGCCACAAATACGGGATCGTTGTCGCCAGTACGCTTCCTCCTTATACAAACAGGCATCTAAATTGCATTCTTTATCCCGCGGAAATTTTTCAAGAATGTGAACTAATATTATGGTTGAGGTCGTGCAAGGTTTCGCGATGTTGTTTAATAGTCTTCCGAAATTTCTTGAGCTTGGAAGTGTTCCAGGTGTGTAGGAATCTATTACAAGCGTAAATTGCATCAGATAAGGCCTTGAAAGTTTGAATATTATCGAATAAGTTCCAATTAGCTCTAATCAAGGAATTATAATCAGGATCATCTGCCAATGCCTCCTCATAATGAAAATGACTCAGTTTCCTTCTCTCCACATGTGCATCAATCGCTATATCTTTAATCTGAAGCAAAATTGGCCGATGATCAGAGTACCATAAATCAAGATGAGTAACTATCAAATTTGGAAAAGGTTGTTGCCACTCTAAATTCCCAACAAAACGACCCAATCTCTATTGCACTAACCCCGTTCCGCCACAGCCATTCACCCAAGTAAACTCAGCCCCATGTTAGCCTAAATCAGCAAGTTGACAAATATCCAGAGTATCACGAAATTTATCGAGGGAAGATTGAGACCGATTAAGGCTACCTTGTTTTTCGAAACTGTGAAGTAACTCATTAAAATCACCACTACAAATCCATGGAAGATTGCAATAGTCCCGCTATCGTTGTAACAAAGTCCATGAATGAATATGTTGAGCATTCTCTGTGTGACCATAGAACCCTGTAAATCGTCACACTCTATTATTATGGGACTGAACCTATGCATCGATATGATGACTAGAATAAGTAATTAATTGCACATCAACATCCGCCGACCAAAAAAGGCAAAGGCCTCCAGTTCTAGTGACTTTATCAACATCATGCTTCCCCACAAAAACCCAATTGAACTCGAAGACGTTCTAAATAATGATGACAGAAAAACAATAGTCGGGACATGATCCTGAATATGGGAACGTAGTGCATGGAACCGTTCGATCGGCTGTTCCCAACTCCCCGAACGTTCCAAACCAAGACATTCATTATTCTCGACAGGCATGGAAAGTAGAACCTGCCGATGCATTAAATTGTGTATAATCACCATCCTTCCGAAGCTTTACCTTTAAATGACTATCTTCAACCTCTGTACCAATCAAGCATGGACGTTTACCCAGCTGAACTAAACTCACACCAGTTAAATTTCCTTCTTTGCCAATAGGTTCTCGTTTAAAACGTTTCCAAGATTCTGCCATCTTTGAAGTCACATGGTCAACTTCATTAATAATTGGCGTATCAGCAGCCACAGATTGGATAGTACAAGGCCCATACTTGTCGACATTTGGGTCCATAGAAAATATTATTTATTATACCATTTGGAATCAAACATGTTGACCTGGTAGGGGAAGTATCTGCATCTCTATTATAAACATGAACATTCCCCTTTGCACAAGTAGTGGGAGACTCAATGTTGTATTTGTTAACCGTCTTGTCTGTTTCCATATCATGCATGGTAACTGCCTTTGGTTTTGAAATCATGGAATCCACATTTCCTATTTTTCGCTGATCGTATTCTCATTCTCAACCATCAACGGTGTCACAGTAACTTCCTTTACGTCACCCAGCATCACCTTCCGCAATTCTTGCTGCAATGAATGTTTGGATGATTCTCCCATAGGGCCAATCGTAACTGGTCAGTCGTTAGCCCCTATGCCCGGTTTGAACTTGACTGATCCATCACCTGACACCTCCGCTACATCAGTCCCTTTACGTTGAGATAATTGTTGCTTAGGGGAACTGGAAGCACGAAGCCATAACCCAAATCTATGCCCTGTAACAATCTCTGAAGTTTTTCAATCTCCGGGCATTCACAGATACCATGACCTATCAATCCACAACCAAAACAGAAATCTGGAAGTCGCTCATAACGTAGTAACAAAGTGGACACCGCCTCAGACCCTTCCAATGAAACTCGTAGGACGCGCTTCAAAGGTTTTGTAATATCAATCAAGATATGCAACTGGACATATTTTCCTAAGCAATCCTCGGAAGCGCCTAAATCAATCTCCTTCACTGTCCTAATCTGTTCACCAAGATAAAGACCAATATCTTTAGTCATGCATAAAAATGGCATGTTATGCATCTGAACCCAAAACTCTACTTGATTGAACTCCATAGTTGCAACCTAATCCCATAGGTTCCTCTAAAACTAACAATCCATTATCAAAGTGCCACGGACACCCTGCTAGAACACGATAGCTATCCATTTGATTCTTGAAATGGAAAGCAAAAGTATTATCCCGTACGACTTCAATATCCACTTCATACAACGTACGCCATATCTTTGGAATTATTGCACGAAACGCTTCCCTATTAACCATCTTATTCGTAAGGAATTTCCACCAAACACAGAGATTTTTCAAACTCCGGTTGCCTTCAACCAACCACCAATTTGAGTAACTGGTTCACCCATCTCCTCAATGGATAAGACTTCACAAAGCTTAGAGATTTCATCTACATCCTTGTCAACCACTAAGTACCAAACTACATCCACTCAGGGATTAAAAACTAGGTTTTGTAACCTTACTTTTACTTCCACCATATGCCGCTCGAGAAAGAAACTTAGGGACTCGTAAAAATTAACTTAGTTACCTTTTTTTTTTTTTTGGAAAAAATTCAAAAATACTAATTACAAAGTATGTAATTGGTTTTTGTGAATGTATGTTTACAAGGTTGAAGGATTAATTCAGTTAGTGATCCTCTAGAAAAAGTCAAAACATCTTTATGGAGATTATAATTTGAAATTTCAATAAATAAAAAAATAATAACCTATGTGATTTTTTTTTTTTTTACTATTACAATTAATTCGAGGTTTGGGGGAGTGGACACGACTTAAACTCATAACCTCAGCGTATCACTGAATCAATCTTATCTTGTCATAACCTATGTGATATTAACCTTTTTTTTTTTTTTTACACAAATAAATAACTCCTCCAAGAGAAATATACAATGCATAACATAATTGATAGACTAAAATTTTAAAAATATCCCTTTCTGAAAATTTTCTTATTTTAGTCTATAGAATTATTTTTAAAAAAAAAAAAAAAACTAAAATGCCCTTATTAAGGGCCTTCCATTAGGTATGGCACCGGTTCGGACAATTTCGAACAAGAACCGACCATCCTGGACTGGTTTTAGTTCGGAACCGAGGACCAAAACCGGAATCAGGCGGTCCCGATTCTAGTTCTTTAATTTTAGGAATCAAAACTGCAGGTTTCAGAATCAACAGGAACCGGAACCAACGGTTCTGATTCATTTTTTTTTTTTTTTAAAAATGTTCTGGCAGGTCCCAAGTGCCAAATTAGGGCAAAATAAATACATATATGTGGCCCAAATTGGGCACATACATGGTCATGTGAAAACCAATGGTCACATGGCCACTTTGTTTCTTCATTTATAATTTGTCTTTTATATACACTCTATCTCTTATACTCCCCATTTATTTTCAATGTGGGACTAGTGTCATAAACTTGTCTTTTATATATACTCCACCTCCTACACTCCCTTTTTATTTTTGATGTGGAACTACTTTCATAAGTTTGTTTTTTATATACTCTCCACCTCTTACACTCCCCATTTATTTTGTGATTATCCTTATATATATATACTTTATTTTTACTCTCTTTTGAGTAACTTCAAACCTGCTAGGGGTCTATAGAGCTGCTATGTATTGTGAATTTCAAATGAAACTATATTCTGTCTTTGATGATTGGTTATAAAATGTCTAGTTTGATCAAAACTATTATTTATGCAAATAGCTTAGTGCTTAGAGACTATATATATACACATAACAACTTTTACAAGCGTTCTTCTAATTTGTTTTTAATTGTAGTAACAAATTACTACATATATTATATGCTTGTCTTTTATATATACTCCACCTCCTACATGTAAGTAGCTAGTTTTAAGATTACTTTTAATTATTTTACTATATATATAGTGTGAACATCTCATAATCACTCCTATATATTAATAAAAAAACTAAGTCAAGAAGAATGAAATCATATTCTTCTTTCCAAATGATCACGAAAATGTTGAACAAAATCACCAACTTTGAATAACAATTTTAGTTATATATCATTACATGTAAGAAACATTGAAAAACAATTGTAATTATAAAATAATTAAAATAATCACTAACTTTGATAAAGTATTGTAATTTTTTTAACCATATTCTCAAATCTTATATTAAAAGTGCATAAGTTTTGAAATCACCTTTGCTTATATATATATAACCATTTCCCAAATCCTACATTAATTGAAAGTGCATAAGCTTTGAAACCACACTTACTTATTTATATATATGTACACTTCTTAAATCTTTATTCCACATATTCCACATCCAAAATGATCAAATGCGGATTACTTTTGGATTACCCACTTTTAATTTTTTTTAGAATATTTTAATTTTTCATTTAATTTTTTTAAATATTTAAAAGGAATATAATCATTCTCCCCCCTATAGTTTAGGCTATTCTCTATTTTCCACATCTAGTTTCATTTTTCTCTCTTTTACCCCCTTTAGTTTATAAAAATACTTAAAATCTCCCCTCTTGTTAAATTTATGTTTGACTTTTAAGTTTGACCATTAAAATTTGAAGGGTATAAAGGTAATTGTAGTATAATAAATACCCAAAATATTTTAAAATTAAATGAAATTTCATTTAAGATAAAAATAAAAAATATTTTTCTCTCTCTCTCTCTTTTCTCTTTTCTCTTTCCTCTCTCTCCTCATCTTTTTCTTCTACTCTCACATCTTTTCTCTCTCTCTCTTTCTCTCTTCCACACCACATTTTTTTCTCTCTCTCTTTCTTTTTTTATTTTTTATTATTTGTAGTATGGTGTGAAATATTTTTTTTATTTTGTTTGTTCATATTTTTTAAAAATATTTTTAGTTGGAGATTTGGTGGAGACCAATTTCCACCATCCATCTTCTGAAGATAGACAGTTTGATCTCCACCATATCTAGAGATATTTTTTAAAACATTTTATTTTTAGTTTTATTTAATTTTTATTATGTGTTTTTAATTTTTAATATTTTTTTAATTAAATTTATTAAATCTATATTTTTATTAAATTATTTTTATATATTCTTAATTTTTTATATATGAAAATATTTAAGTATTATTTTATTTAAAAATTTGAGGGTAAAATAGTCTTTTCTACTAAAAAATTAACAAATCTTAGCATGCAGAAGGGGTAAAAGAGAGAAAAATGAAATTAAAAGGTGGAAAATGGAGAATACTCCAAACTACAGGGGGAGAATGATTATATCCCATTTTAGAAAAAAAAATTCCGAATCAGAACCAAAACCGGCGTGGAACAGCCAGTTCCGGGAATCGAAAGCGGTACCCCACAGTTCTGGTTCCGGAACCGTGGCCATATCTACCTCCCATGGTAAACCCACACCCATCAACGTGTATAAAAAAAAATAAAAATAAAAACCTCTTAAACATTTTGAGACATTTGACTTTTAGAGAGAGAAACCTTAAATCTAGTGAGAGAAGCAAGATTTGTTGAGAGGAATGTTCATTGAGGGAGGGAGAGAACGTGGCCGGTGAAGTTCGGCCACTTAATGTTGAGTAAAAGAGGAGGGGATCTTTCGCTTTATTGTGGTGACCATTAATTGTCTTGGGGCGATTTTTTGAATCTTTGATTTCACATTTGGAGAAAGCAAGCCATTTAACTTTGTATTTTTTGGTTTGAAATCCCTATTTTGCACAAAAGTTTATGGTTTACATGGTAGATATTAGATTTGGTTTTAGGTTTATTCGTTTTGTTGATGTTTAGGGTTTTCTATAATCTTTACATGTTGCTTAAGTAATAATAGCGATAAACATGACGGATTTGTGTCGTGTAATCATTCGGTTAGCTTAAGCTCTTTAAATGGTAGCATGTAAACAATGTTTGTTGTAACATGTAAACATAGCATTATCAGCGTGTAAACTTATATTGGTAGCGTTAAACATACGTTGACATCGTTTTTCTTTTTTTTTTTGGTGAGTTTAGCGTGCAAACTGTAAACATTAGTTCTGCAATGTGTAAACATAGTGTAACGGTGTGAAAACATAGTGTAACCTATAAACATAACATATTAGTGTGTAAACATAATATAACGATGTATAATCTTAATATATCTTACATTTTTCCAGTGTGAAGGTAGCGTGCAAACATATACTTGTAACGTGTAATCATGTAGTTATAGCATGTAAATATATATTATAGCGCGTAATTATGTAGTTATAGCGTGAAGTATACTTGTAGAGTATAATCTTTTTGAAAAATTGTAAGTAGAGTGTAAGCATAATGGGTACAATTATAATCATATTTTGGTCTTCTTAAAGCCTAGGCCCAAGGAGAGGTGTGCGCCTAATCAAAGCAAGGAACTTTTTTCAAAAAAGGGTGTCTAATAGCCTTTATATAAATTTTTCAATGGAAATATTCATAATAATTTTTACTAATCAATTTATTCTATAAATTTCAAGTCATTAAACAAAATGACTTAAAAAAAACTACCAATAACACGTCTAAAGTATCTAACATTCAATCATCATATTAATACTAATGTAGAAACCACATTAAAAAAAAGGGTTGATTAATTAACCCCTCTTTTTTGACTTTTCTACACACGCTGGCAGCTTTACTTTTTATTGCACAAATCTCCCTTGAAAAATATTGACCAAACCGTTGACTAACCATAAAGTTAACGGTTTGGACAAAATGACCATTTTGCCCTTAATAAAAAAACCTTAAAACTATAAAAAAAAATAAATAAATAAAGTGGGATCTCCACCTTCAAAATTAAAACCTTCAAACTAAAAAAAAAAAAAAATTTGAAGGTGGAGATATAATATATATATATATATATATATATATATATATATATATATATATATATATATATGAAGGTTGAACCTTCAAACCTTTAAAAAAAAAAAAAAAAAATTCAAAACTCCAAATTTTTTCATCAAATCTTAATCTTCAATCAAATCCCAATAATAACCACCTAAATAATCTCTTCTTCTTTTTCTTTTTTTTTTTCCAATTTTTTTTATTCATCCTCAACCAAAACAATTTTTTTTTCCAGAATTATTTTTCTTCTTCTTCTTCGAATTTTTTTTCCAAAATTTTTTTTTTTCTTCTTCGAATTTATTTCTTCTTCTTCTTCTTCTTATTTGTTTTTCCATAATTTTTTTTCTTCTTCTTCGAATTTTTTTTTCCAATTTTTTTCTTCTTCTTCTTCTTCTTCTTTTTCAAATTTTATTTTTTCAGAATTTCTTCTTCTTCTTCTGGAGAAATCTGGATTTTTTATTTTTTTTTATAATTATTTTTTAATTATTTTAATCAATTTAATAGAAAAAGGACAATTTTGCCCTTGCTACAGTACCAAACCATTAACTTTATGGTTAGTCAATAGTTTGGTCAATGTTTTTCAGGGAATGTTTGTGCAATAAAAGGTAAAGTTGACAGCATGTACAAAAACGCCAAAAAAGACGGGATATTAGCATAATTAACCCAAAACAAAAATCAAAGATGTTCAAATTAGTTTCTAACTCTTCCAACTCAATGTTCACAACATCATCATTTATCATTATTCATCATTAGTCCCCTCTTTAACTTCTTCTTCTTCTTTTTTTCCTTCTTCTTCTTCTTCCATTTTACACTCCTCTTCTTCACTCTCCTCTTTATCTACAAGGTGAATTGATCTAACTTTACGGGGAAAAGGCTCCAATGTCACCATTGAAGTCTCACTTAGGGGAAATTGGATTGCAAGCAAAATAATCCCAACACCTGAGTGGTTGTAGATGTAACACTTCACTATAATAACCCTT